>JAOWBB010006769.1:0-18352 GCA_028565995.1 Ricinus marginatus
GAAATTATCGGAGAAAAGATATTTTCACGAATGCTGTGAAATTTTGTGAAAATTTACCATCGGATGAAATTGTCGGTGCGGCTTGTTAAACCGTTCTGGTTAACAAGAATAAACGAGGAGAATCTTTCGTGTGATTTTAAAAAAAAAAAAAAAATATTGTTAGATTATGTTAGAAAATGACTTGGACGTTCTCGGCAGAACATTTAAAACAGCGTTAAAATTTTTCATTGAGTCCCTGAAGAAGGAAATTCGGCGGACGGCTAAACAGCGAAAACAGAGGAACTCTCGCTAATTGTGAATCACCAGATCGATAGCTGAAAGGTAGCGCAGTGGGTTCAGTTACGCAAATATGCGTTTAATATGAATCTGTGTTAAATTTAATGCGGTATCCTGGATGTGAAGGAAAAATCCGACGTCAAACGTAATATTTTCACGTTGACTTTCGAAATTTGCTAATTTTTAGCACTTGTTCGACGCGAACGCCCCTGACATTCGCCGTAGGATATCATGCCACGATTCGTTCAGGTCGAGGTACCGTGCCATAGGAAAATAAAATTTCCCACAATTTTTTTTTCCCTCCCTTTTTGTTCTCCGGGCGAGTGCAGGGTTTTGGGATTCAAGAGAGCGATCTAATTCGCGAAATAAATTTCAAAGTTTGCATTGAAAAAACTAAATTTTTATTCAATTCAAAAATTAATGTACTTCAGCGAAAATGAGGCTTAGTTTAAGGTCTTTCTCCAGTTGTATCCGCAACTGTTCTTCTTTTTCCACGATTCGAGTCTTTGCCTTTGAATTATTTTGCATATTTTTAACCTAATAATTTCCCTTCCCTTTGGCTTGATCCAGCCTAACGATGTTTAACGTGGGGAATATGGATTTCTCTCGGAAATTCAATTAATCATCTCTAATATTAATCTTTGGAAATCTCTCCGAGAGAAGACGGAAGGAAGTTTTTTCTTTTGGAAACTTTTGAGGAAGAAATTTCGAATTCATCCCTCTGAGGACATGCACAGGAGAAAGGGAGGGAAAGAAAGGGAGGAAAAAAAA
This sequence comes from Ricinus marginatus, assembly GCA_028565995.1. NCBI lineage: Eukaryota > Metazoa > Arthropoda > Insecta > Psocodea > Ricinidae > Ricinus > Ricinus marginatus. Next base: position 1,048 of record JAOWBB010006769.1, read on the forward strand.
TCACTTGACAGGTTTTTCTAATGTTTTTCAATTTTCTTCCCTTTTTTTTTTTTTTTTTTTTTTGTTCTTTATTTTAAACTTATGACTCTGGGACTCTGGAAATGAAAATTTCGCTTCTAATATCAATGGACGCGAAAAATGAAAAAGCGAAATCAGAAAGGAAAAAAAAAAAAAATTAAAATTTTTCCGATATTCCACCAAGTGGAAAAGCATCGAATAAAATTATTATAAGTCACCGGAATATATTGATAATATCGAATAAAACACGGACCTCCATTTATAAACGTTCCCGCAGCGTAGGTATTTGTGTAAGCTGCGAGAAGGTATTGCGGTTCGATATCGATAGATTGGATAAACAACCCTGCAAAATCGCTTTTGTTGAATTTATTGCTTTAGTTAAAATTTCAGGTTTGCACTGGGACGTATTCTGCGCCCGGAGGCGGAATCAAATCCGAAATGAAATTTTTATAATTTTAATTTTTCATTTTGGTAACCGCATTAAGCGATCCATTCGAAACGTCCTCTTAAAAGAATTAATCCAAAATCGCTTCTTCAAGTCGATGCAGACCGAAGAAAGCGCAGGTTCACAACGCCAGGGTAAAATACCGGGTCAAGGCGTTGTCCGGGATCTCGGCCAACCTCAAACTGCCCCTGCGCTAACGCAAAGGACAGCGTACGATTCCGATCACCGAACGAAAGCGGAACCTGGGAAAAATCGGAAAAATATCAAGTTTTTTTTTTTTTTCCCAGACAAAAACCTTATTTTGATGAAATCCACGCTGAGGAGGATATCAGGAGGAAAAAACCAATTAGGAAGCTTGAAAGCGAAGGGCTTGGGCCGTTCGATATGTTCAGGTTTTCAATTTAGAAAAAAAAAAAAAAAAAGGTACCAAATTGCATTCCCGAATAGGAAAAGCTCCGATCCCGCTCAGCCGCCGGTATTGGATCGTTTCCTGTGCACCGAAAACATCCGGAAACCGTTTCGAGATATCGAATCGAGTGACTGAAAGGACGAGACATTTCCCTTCTCACTTGCTTCGAAAATCTAAAGGTGAAAATTGCCTTGAGGAGCGTAAGGATTACGAATCCGGCAGCCTTCCTTAAAATTAAAATGGATTCCTGAAAATATCTCACTTTCTTAGATTAACTGAGTGGAATAAACTCCGTTAGCTTTACTCCTGCAGAACAATTTCCACGACAAGTCTTGGGGAAAATTTTTCCCTCCTTTGTTATTGCTTTTCGCCTTCCTGGGCGACCTCCCCCGAAATATGTAAAATCCTCAATATCATTTTCATTTATGAAACTTTTTTTTTTTTTTTATTTTTTATGGCCCCCGAGACCTATTAAAAATTTACTTAATCTTCCTTCAAGGTATGAAAAAGTATTCGAAATTTCGTTTTTTAACTCGCCATATTTTCTTTTAAACGCGCTTATTTTTACCGCAAATCGCTCTCTCAGGCGTTTACAACCTGTTCCCCGTTCAAGTCGGCCTACCCATTTTTCTACATACAAAGTAAAAACTCAAAACCGTCATCGCTTGAAAAACTGTTCAATAAGAGATCACGCATTGGCCGTTAGTACGGAGAACGGAATGACTTCGAGCGTGTATAAAGGAAAACTTCCGAAAACATTTTTTATTTCTAAATTAAAAAAGTTAAATAGCTAACTGACATCGGTTGCTATCTCATACAATTTTTAAGATTTAAGTGCGGGCATGCAAACCCGCATGCGATCTTAACTGTTCGAATATAAGAATGTGATCGTCCAAAACTTTCAAATGTTATTTTTGCTTTGGAAGCTTCGGGAAATTTATTCGTTGGAAATCTTGATTTATGACGTTAGATAAAATTAACTGAAAAGACATTCTATATCATCCCGGATCACGCCGAGCATTAATAAACGACTTTATTTATTTCTGTCCTTTTTTTAATATTTGACCCGATTGTTATATTAATCTTAAATCGTGAATTTTTTTTTTTTTTCATCTAAGACTTTTCACTAGTGCAACAAACTTATTTTACAACGGGTACCTGGCGGTGTTATTTGGCGGGTACTCCTCCTAAAACCAGTGTCCTGACTCGTTTTTTGGTTATTGTTCGAAATGCATCGCCAAAAATTCCTCATTAGTTTTCGCTGCCGGTTAATATTTTCATTTAGCTTCCTTGTTTTAAAATGAGTTTTTGGTTTCCAGCTACGATTTATAAGTTTTTAAACTTTATTCCGAAATGACTTAATATCGGAAGTAGAAAGTCATTATTGGAAAAAGATACTACAATAATAATCATTGTGAAAGTTGAATAAAGAAAATTGCAAAAGGCAAAAAGAATGGTTAGATAATGTCGAGTAATGGGATTGTTTTAGAGCGAGATTTAAAGGCTCTAAATTGTCTCTCGAACTTTTTTTTGTGCATAAATGTAGAAATTTTGAGCGTGGAACATAATCTATTGATATTATTAAGATTGATTAAAGACTTTGATTTTAAGATAAATTAAGGATGTCGTTATTCTCATTGGATTCAAGCGTCAAATTGTAGAAATGATGAAACCAGGAGGAGGCATAAAAAAAAAAGGAAAAAGAAAAAGACAATGGTGCACAGCGGTCTGAATATTACAGGAAACTTTACTTACTTCGCTTTTAAACTACCTTCGCTACACGCACTCGCAGATGTCTGCTGTAGAACAATAAAATTTTCGCAGATTAGATTTATATTTAAAACGTCAGTGAGTCGGAATTAAATAAGGCAAAATTCGAAACGTAAAATCTATTAGTTATGTGAAACGGTATTCGATTTTATAAATTTATAAGTTCTGAAAAATTCGCTAACCCAAAGAATTATAAATATTAAAAAGGATCGAAGCGGAAGGAGCATGGAATATTTAAAGCATTAACCGAAGTAGGTAATGATACATCAGGATAAAACGCCTGCGAAAAAAAGTAATCGAAGAAAATGGTTAATGGAGGAGCTGGAAGTTTGATGAGTTGCGGAGAAACCTTTTTTACAATTATCTGAAGAACCTTTTTCATTTCAAATAAGCCGGAAACGAGGCAACCCCGACCTCCGCCGCTATAAGCATGGCCGCGATGCCTGCCGTTCTCCAGATCCAGGTTTCCGCTTCCGAAGGGCAATTCTCTTTCCATCCCTCATTCGAAATGCAGACCCGCAGAGAGGTCTTCCTCGTTCCTTCATCCGGGGGCGAAGCATGCGACGATCAAATTTGACAATGGCGAAAATGAAAGGAGCGAAGCGCGAGCCCGCGGAGTCCGCCGCTGTCTCCCCTCTCGACGCGGCGGCTCGCCAACCTGAACCTCCTCGCAAAATGGAAGAACGGCGCGGAGCACATTCAGCACACCCGGCGAAAAGCTTGTTTCGCGACAGGTCGCAGTGCACGACAGCAAAACGCGACCCGGGCTGGGTGCCCACCGGAAAAATCCGTCGCAGAGCTGCGAATTCACAGGCGAGGAATCACCCGGCGGGGCCTCCGTTTCGCTGCATGCGGAGTAAAACGACTCCTCGATTTTAATTTCCTCGCTACTTCACTTTTCCAACTTTTCGCGTCTTCCCCCGAACCATTTCAGAAATCCATTACGTTTGTAGCCGTCTTATCTTCCCGTAATAACAGTCGGTGGAACACCGTATTAGTTTCATTTCTATGGTATTTAAAGCTATTAGCGCTAAACTTCCAGAAATTTCGGGTGATGAAGCTGATCCCAAATGAAAACCGAGTGTCGGGGCTTTCATTTTGCCTTCTTCCATTTCCCCCCCCCCCCCCGAACATCGGCGAAATTAATTCCCGCAGTGAATCCTCGGAGTGGGGAGCTCCGTGGAGTTCGCGCGAACGGACCGGAGAGAGAAAAAAGGCATTTTTGCGCTTCCAAGTCAAAGCAACCGGTACCGAGACTTGTGAGCGACAGGAGCTTCGCACTCAGCTTGATGAGCTTATTGAAAAATCAAGGAAATGCACTGAAGCAGGGTTACATTTCAGCCATCGCAGCATTTTGCCTTTCACCAGGATCGGAAAATATTCTAAATAAATTACCGGGTATCTAAATCTGAACACGGTTTTTTTTTTTAAATAAACAGCGTTATAATGGGCGAATATGTCTATAATTCCCGAATTATGCGTCTTTGCTACAGCTGTGACAGAAAAATCCTACAAGAAAGAAAATGTGGAAATGATTTTTTTTTTTTTTTTTTTAGGGGAAGAAATTCTAATTTTCCGGTGCTTAAATTTCAAAATGGATTTTTTTCAATGCACACATCCAGATGAGGAATTCAAATTGAGGGAACAATTTTCCATTCAACACTTTTTCTTTCCTTTCCCTTTCGGACGGGCATAACTTTCCCAAATCCCGACGAAAATTCCACATTTTCCCTTCCTAATCTGGATTTCGCATCTCATCCACCTATCCGGGAGTTTACTAACTGCATAGGTTTCAAAAAAGGGATGAAAATACCATTTTTTTTCCCCCTAACCTCCCCCTCCCCGGCATTTTTTTTTTGCCGGAAATTCCTTCCTCTTCGGTAAAATTGCAGCCGAAATGCTCGCAAAGTGTCCTAGCCGTTTTATGCAGCAGCGGTAGGTTTTTCGGGTCGCGCTGCCGGCCCGACCATCCAGAAATGGGAACCTCCCTCGCGTTATCCGCGCGGGTTCTTCGTCAGGAAACCTTCCGGTTCAGACTCGCGCAGCAATTTTAAAAAGCGTCGGAGAGGCTTAAAAAAGTATGCAAGTTTTCCACCTAAGATTTGATTCGGGGATTTAAGCAAGTCTTCTCGTAAGCGTAAAAATAAACTTTTTAATTAAATTTTTACAACTCAGCAGGCTCTCCTTTTTGCAATAATTTCTCAAACGGGAGACATTTTGTTGAATAGAGAATTTTCCTTTTTCCAAATATCCAATTTATTTTTGCAGAGATTTATGGAATTGTTTGCTGGGCTCAAGTTAAATTTCATACGTTTGCTTTTGTAAATATTAATTTGAAGAAAAAAAAAAAATGAAGCATATTTCATTACGCTGGATGATTTTTTATTTCACCGTTCCAACTTATTAATTACACCTTATGAGAAAATTATAACTGCAAAAACTATTTCATGAGCTTTAACACTTTTTGCATTTCTTTTTGCCATTTGCAAATTGTTTTAGGGAACATCCAGAATTTCATGCTCGGCCGCTGACGGCGAATGACGGAATGCAAAGTAATTTTTAGCATAAGGTTCGTACCGAAAACTGCATTTAAACGAACCGAATCGCCTAAGTAGCAAAAACTCTCGCGAGTCGCTCCATTTGGTTTTCTGCTTTGTTTTTCTTTACTTGCGGGAAAGGGAAAAATTATTCAAAAGCAATGGTATTTGTTCACAATCGAAAAGCCACTTAAAGTTTTAAAAGTAAAGGTCTAACTATTGAAAAAGAGAAACTTTTAGAAAGCAAATTAGATCGGAATAATGGAAACTTATTATTAATCTCCTTCTCTCCGGATATTCTTTCAGTTTGTCACTAATTTAGGTATGTTGTTTTCAGATTCGTTAGAGTGAAAATTCTTTTATGATTACGGGGGAACCGTCGAGGCTGCTAATTTTCCAGCGGGAGACTAAGGTAAGTCAAATTTCGACGTGATGCCAGAAATTTTTTACGCCGGGAATTTTCTCGGGCGAAAGAGTTTGGCGCGAAAAAGCAACCATTGCCTCTGCCGCAGCATAACCACCATATATTAATACGTAATAACGCAAATTCCCTTACGCTATTTCTTTTTTCCGTTTGGTCGATATTGCAAATATTCGCGGGTTGCAAGTAAATTCAGAATGTCTTCGATACTCCTGTAAAAACTTTTTGTCCAAGCGCGAAATTCACCATTCGGTCAGCTTATCGGCAAATGTCCTAACGTAGTAACCCAGGTTCGAGTTTTAAACGGCCCGTGAACGAGATTCATAATGTAAAAAAAAAAAAAAAAAAAAAAAAAAAAAAAAAAAAAAAAAAAATTAAATCTAAATGTTAAATGTATTTTAACACGTGAACTTTTAAGACAATAACAAACGCACTGATTGCATCTCGAAATAACAAATTAAATCTCCGACCCGTCTTTTGGTCATTGTTCCTCCTTTTTCAGTCTCAGCGAATGCTTTCACATCAAATAAAAATAACTTCAAAAACTTCACAGATTAAACATTCAGTTGCAAATTTATTAAACACCAAATGTGGCAATAGTTCAAATGCTAAAAACCACAAAACCAGTCTCGCGATTCCTCTTCATTTCTTACCAATTTTGGAGCAATGCCGCAGGTTGGCAGAAAATAATTACCGCCATTATGCTAAAGAGTAAGTTATCATAATTTTTAATGTTGTCGGTTTGGCGGGCCGACAGATGCGACGGAAGTTTCCGTCATTTTCAGCAGATTTTGACTTTCTGTTGGACGGCACGATGCACGGTGCAGGCACATCCCAAAAGTGAGAAATAAATAAAATTTTTCCTCTTTTTTTTTTTTTTTTTTTTTTTTTGTTTTTAACAATTACCCGATTTTATCGCCGACATACCCAAGCGAACTGCCGAAGTTTATAGATCAATCCATTAAAGGGAAATAAAAGTGATCTTCAGGCAAAAGTTTCTTACGATTTTTAAGGGAAGTCGGAAGAGAATAAGAAATCGTTTTCCCTCTCCTTTTCCTTTTGTAAAAACTTTTAATCCAAACTTGCCAATCAATCTTCAATCCAAATTTCATGAGCGAACCTGAGCCTTCCTTAATTTTCCTCTTCCGAACCGGTTAGCAAAAGGATTCTTTCCGTCAATCGATTCCCCCTTTTACGCAACAGCAGCAGAAATATAATTGGCAGATGATTAAATTCACCGTCGAAGGCTCGGAATAGAAAAAGGCTCCGAAGATCGCGATCGCCAACCATGGGTTGAACTTGTGCTATCCGGGAAATCGGAAGCTGTTTCGCTTCGTTTTGATGCTGCAGCCTCTGAATTTTCCATTTCGAAAATGAGAACGCCACCGTAGGCTTTTGTCTGAGATTGCCGGAAAGCCGAGGGGAGACAAGCCGACGGGATCGAACCGTTCGACTCGTTGAAACCAACGTGAGTTAGATGCGATTTCGCCTAAATGCGTTCGGTTTGACGTGGCGAGACCCGGCGAACGTGTCCTTCCCTCTCTCGAATGCGGCGAAGCTTTAAAATGGAAATGCGTTTGTTTCTCGTTCAACGCGACATCATCGCGCCTCCTATGCTCCGGACTCATGCAAGCAACAGCAAGAAAAAGAAACGAGGCGAGGGAAAGCCGAGAGTCATAAAAACCTGTGCATTAAACTACATTATATGGTTTACCAAGGCTCTTTCGTGAACTCTTTCAGCTCCTCCGCTTCGTAACCGTAAGAATTGGATTTCGGAATCTCGGAAAAATTTGATTCGAACCTCCGCACAGCTTCCGACGCTTCGGCCGAGTGTATAAGTTAACGTTACCCAGCAGTGATGCAGCGGAACACGGAAAAATGCAGGAATTTTCGAATGAGCTGGAAATTTTCTAGGTCCCACTTCAGAACTTGAGAATTTATTCCGCAAACCAAAATTTCCACTTCCTAAATACGCAATTAGAACACCTTAAACGTTGATCTTCGGCACTTTCACATCCTGAATCATCTCGTCACGGACATGTTCCACATCGCACGGTGGAAATGTCAAGCGTGTATATATATATATATGCATACAGTTGCTTCACGAAGAGTTCTTAATACTCCTCTTGTCCCGCTCCAGTTTATGTGGAACAGCGATTAAACTCGTAAATAAACCCGGAGCGGTCTCCTACTGGAACTTCGCCATGACCCAGTCTTTTCACATTCCCCACGAAAATCGATAAATTCCACCCCGGCTTTTAAAACCGGGTTCCTTCGTCTTACCCTTACCCGAGGATTCTCTTTCAAATTCTTAACACCATTAAACCTCATTCATAAGGGAGACGTCTCAATAACGCTGAGAAACCTTTCTGCACAGGATTAATTGCTTCGGTCCCCGAGCAGATTAACAAACCGCGTACAATTACAAAATGGAACGGCACGGAACGGCATACTCCACAGGTTTTAATCGCACACGTTCGCCTTCCTCGCGGCCATTTCAGATTCCGACAGGACGGCCACGATCACGGCTTGAAGATCCCCATCCCGGGTTTGGCAGGCTGCAGCCCCGTTTTTCGTCACTCATTTAAATGCAGGGAAACCGGAGCAGAAGGAAGTAACTTGAAGTCGTGCAGTTGATGCCGCTCCGAGTCTCCCCCGAAACGGTGAGGGACAAGAGCAGAAGATATTCGGAAATTTACGTTAAATTTGAAGTAAATGATCTTAATGTTCAAGTCTGAGGTTCACCCTCGATTTTTCCTTTTTTTCGCGCGCGAAACACACCGGCAGAGCGAAAGACGCCCCTGCGCCGTGGAAATGTGACAAATCTGATGGGAAACATCCTCGAAGGTGACGACTCATATGAAAGCAGTGCCGAACCTTTGGGAAATATTTTGGGTGAATGGGAGATGCAGAATGGTGATCTGCGCCAGTGCACGGGGAGGGATGGTCGTGCTGGAGCTTGCCCGGCATTTTGATCTCGAAGGTTCGTGCGTTTCGGCGGCGATTCCTTTCAGGAAAAATCAAAGGCACATTAGCAGACATTGTGCTTCCCTTCTGCTGTCATTAATTCCCGTCTTCCAAAAAAAAAAAAAAAAAATCAAATCACATTAACTGGAAATATATTTTCCCTTTCATTTCGACCGAAAGCATTTTTAGAAAATTAAATTTTCTTCTTCGATTTTTCACTGATTTGGGTTACTAACGAGTTACCATTTTATTCTCCTCTCCAAATCTTTTCACTTGTGTACTTGCTCGGACGCGAACCGACGGTCTGAGGAGACTTTCGGAGCAGAAACGCGGACTGCGGAAAATGGATTGTTCGTCCGCTGTTGGGCTTTGCCGGCAAGTTCCCGATATTTGTTCGTTATGTGAACGTGGTTGCTGTAAACACATCCCCGGGTTTTGCGTCGAGGACTGAGAATGAGGTAAATAACTATTAAGAATATGAAATTTTAACAAGAATCATTTTTTTTTTTTTTTTTTTTTGGCGCACCAATTTTTCTCCCTGTATGAATTGAGCTTCTGAATCGCACCTTATCCCTGCTGTAAACGCATCTTGAAATAGCATCAATAATTTTACCGCTGAAACGCAATAGATGTTTTCAATGGAAACCGTGGAAGAAGGTTTGCTTCAAGTACCGGCATAGCAAGATTTGTGCAACAGCCTTTGCCCGCGACGATGCCAGGGAGCTGACCAAATTTTCAGTTCTGGAGTCTTGCAATCTAATTTTTTCCCCGCCTCGTGTCCATGATAAATGTCCTATTCAGGCTGAGTTCTCAGACTTTTTTTAATTTCCGCTTAAAAATCTTCTCCTGTTGCCCTTTTTTTTTTTCCTAAATTGCCGTTTCCTGTTTAGAGATTGGGCCATTCATTACAAAGTGCGTCTGTGCAAGATTTTTGAGATATTGCGGACATTAATGTTTTTCTTTTATTTTGCATCTGCAATCCTCGAATTTAATTTAAATTTTTTTCAAATATCATGTCCTTACTTTTGTCTGAGTCGTTGAAGATGAAGTTATTTTTTTTTTTTTTTTATTTACCCGCATTCGTTTCAAAATATAATCCGAGAGAGAGGAAACACGAAGGCTAACTTGCTTCGGTTTCGTTCATTAATTCCATGTTAAATTTAATGGTCGAAAACCTATGGTGCATGAGACCGGCCTTCCAGGCTTCTTTATAAACACAACGTTATATATTTCCCTCCCATTTCGTTTATTGCTGTTCATTATATTACCCGGCCCAGGTGCTTACCGGGATCGAGAAACAAAAAAATTCATTCAAAGGTTCAATGAGAACCTCTTTCATTGTTGCCGTTACATTAATTTTTTCTTTGACTGATATGCAAGAAAATTTCATATCCCTGTACATAATCCCCGTGTCAAGATATCCAGCAAATATTTATCTCGCGATACATCAAAAAAAAAAAAAGAAATGGGTTGGAATTAATAATGTAAAAATATTTCAGCTCATTTTTGAATGATGAATGATTTCACTCAGTCATTCGAACCCAAAAACTAGTAGGTGTCAATGAGAAAAAATTATTTCAAACTTATATATGTATGAATGAATGTCCCTTATAAATTCTCTTGGAAAATTGGTTTTCCCTTACCTAATATGCTCGAGGTGAGTATCAAAGGAGGAGAAAAAAAATGACAGATACAGATGGAGAACAATAAATTCACTCTGCTTTCTCCAAATTTATCAAAATGCTTATTTTCCACATGCAGATGTATTGAGTTGATATATATGAATGTGGACTAAATGTACGAAAAAGGCAAAGGATTTGAAACGCCAGATCTTGCCGTAAAAAGCAAACGTGACAAGAATTCGAGCAAAGAAATAGTTGAATCATCCAAAAACCAAGAATTATTACACGACCATTTGATATGATGTAATTTTTATATTTTAGTCCTTTTACCTGCTTACTTATATTGCAAATTTTATACATAAATAAGAGCAAGGTTTTCCGTTTAATTAAATGATATGACGGCTATTCGACGTGACCTTTTTCGCAAGGTTCTGACATGGTATCGGGATAATAATATAGTGCGCAAGATATTTTGCACTAAGTAATAAATAAAAATGTTTACTGGAAAAATATAATAATCCTTTATGTGTTACAAATTCAGTTTCATGCCTTCTATTTTGAAAACTCCAAAAAACCCAGGCAATTTATAAGATATTACATTAACCTCACACGCACCGGTTACTCTTTAAAACATGACTTTAATTTTATTTTTAAAAATATTAAATGAATAAAAATTCTTAAGGAAATCTGAAATTTAAGTTTCATAAATACAGTGATTAAAATATCTTAAAATCCAGTGATTCTAGAAAGAAGAGAATTCTTTCGACGAGGTATGAACTCGCAGGCTTAACTATAGCCTATCATTCCACTAAGGTAGGCAGAGATTATTCTAAATGCAAATTAGAAGATCCACCCCACCATGAAGATCTTCTCATCTTTGATTTAAAAAAATCAAAATTTTGTCGCAATTCCTGTCACGGAAAACCGAAGAAAAATCCAATGAAGAATATGATCATACGAATCTCATTCTTCACGAATATGAAGAACAGTTTAAGATGTATCCTTGCACGAGTAGGGGCCTCAATTTCTTCAAAACCTGATGATTCGAGTTGATTTATCGAAATGTTACATTTAAAAATTTAGAGTTCTTTCCTAATAAGAGAAATTTTCAGGACCGTAAAAATCCTATTTTGGCCCAAGTAAAACCGGCCTGGAATGCATGGCATCATAACCGGTGGCAGAAGGCAGAGCTTCCGTAAGGCTCCACTTATACCTCCTGAGTGACCACAATTTTCACCGCGGATTTTAACCTTAAGAAAACTATATTTTGTGAATATGCAGAATTTTTTTTTTCCTCTTTCTTTTTATTTACTTTGCCCATTTTAAAACTCATAATTTATATGTTTTTAATGTTTTCATATTGGGAAACAAAAAAAAATATTTTTCATTTCTTCATGTTTTCGAATTCCTAAAAGTTTTTTTTTTTGTTTTTTGATCTGCGAATCACTCTTTTGCACATTGATTTCACCCTTAAAGATTTATTGTACTTGAGGAAGTTTACGGAAAAATCGATCAGTATGAGAGGTTATCTGATTCTTCTTTAAGTGCGAAAACAAGAGAGAATTAAAATAAATGGTATTCATTCTAAAAGATAGGAAAGAGATTCTTTTCCAAAAATTAACACCATAATTTAGGCTTTAATTAAAACGCAGCTTTCCTTGCTTACTCAAAAGAGAAAAGGTGCATTAAATCAAAACAATATTAGGAAATAAAAAAAAAATTAAGTGAAATAAGTAAAAACCATATTTTTTTAAGGTTGAAATCCTGAGAAGCTCCCATTTGTTATAAGCACTTAATTTGGTGAAACTCCATCAGTAAATAAAAAGTTTGCGGTCCAAATTTTGATTCCTTACCCCCTTACATTGCAGGTACATTTCCCTTCTCCGTAAAAACTTTTATGGAGTAAGTATTTATCCCTAATAAAGATGAAATATGAATTTTTCCCGCGTTCAAAGTACCAGAATAAATCCCGGAATCGAATCCTAAAAATTTTTGCCACCGAACACTTTTAATTTATCTCTGGTTTTTAATATTTTTGTCAGTTTGATAAGGAAATTTTCATTCGAATGAATTCCCGCTATAATAAATGAGACAAAAGGGTACGTTTTATATTTAGTCACCGACGATCGTATTTAGGTTCCTTAATCCGGCGACACTTTTATTGCTTTAAATAAATAATTGTATTCTATAAGAAATTCAAATTTTTTCATTAGTGCAATGTGTATTGTTCATCATTAACAGCGCATGAAAAACAATTCGCCTGACAATCTTTTATCATTTAAATAAATCTCGTTATTCAGCAAAAATAAAACGAAATAGGGTTTTAAAAAAAAAATGTAAATTGAATGAATAAAATGTTGCTCTTATGCGTTTGCTGAAAAGTAATGCAAATGACACGACCCATAATCAAAAGCGAAGGAGGCAAACCAAGTTTTCAAGACCGGTTTTTTGTGGTTGGCCAATGCGACACTTCTCATTCTGTCGAGAGCCTTTTTTTTTTTTTTTTTTTTTTTTTTTTTTTTTTTTTTTTTTTTTTTTATTAAGGTCTACCAGTGTTTTGAAAAACTCCAACGACAGTAGGAGGCATCTTTTCTACAACTGCATAAACAACGTCAGGAATATTTTCCCTTCAGCCCACGGTTATGCGACATCCCTTTGTATAAATTTAAAAGGGAAGGTTTCAAAGCTTCGGGTTTGTTTTTTTACTTCATTCTAAATGGGCCACTTGATTGAACCAGAAAGAATTTCGAGCTTCTGCAAGATTTGAAAGCCCATCTTTCCGGCCAAAATTGCGGGCTACGACTCAGGGGCGGACGCGAGGAATTTTCCAGAGTCAGCGAAAAGAATCTTAGGAACCTGAATTCGCATTACGTCTACCGCCGAAGAGGCAAGTGCAGTCCGACGCGCGAAACTTTCAATCCTCGCATAAGAGGTTATTCAGTTCACGACTAATTCTTGCGATTAAAAATAAAAAGCGGCAAATTGAAATGTTCGAAAAATGTTATTTATAATTCGTCCAACGCGGGAAAGGCATCCGACAGCGCGGGAATGATCCCTGGCGTGGGAATGAGGATGCGGCGTACCTTGGGAAATTGTTCTTTGACGTGGGACAGCTACCCCGCTGTGGTCGGGTCAGATAGGTTCGCCCCCGTTGTAAGTGCGAGGAAATAGTAAAAAATTTTTTCCACTTTATAAGTAATCCAAGCTGTTTCTCACGTCAGCTCTGATTATTCCAAGATATTTTTGAAAATTGCAGGCAATATATGAAATTTTATTCCTCTGCGAACAAATTTTCTTCTTTTTTAATTAATGTCAAGCAAAACTGAAAGTTTTAATGGCATATCATTGCTAAGGCACATTTTACCTCAAAAACAGAGGCCCCAAAATCATTTTTCTTTAATGCTCAGTTTTAAATCCGTTATTATATATTATCTCATGAATTTAATCCGTAAAAGTTAATATTTTAAATCAATCACTGTCTTTTAATGTGACTCAATTAAAATGGAGATTTTTAATATACAATTTTACTTAAATGATACATATTAAATTGGCAGCTTTTAAGATGTTAATGAAATATGTTGCATTTTAAATTGCGATAGGGCTATATGCAGTGGTCGAAATACAAAAGTGTTGCAGCATTATTCTAATATTCATTTTGAGATAAAATTACAATTAAATGTATCAGTGTGCGTAGCTCGCTGATCTGTTAGTATATATTTATATCGAAAATTCAGTGAAATTGTAAATGCTGAAGATAAAAGGCACTCGAAATATTTATGCCCCATACTTATCAATTGATAATCAGAAATATGATGCAGCTCTAGGTGGCTTTAGACAATTCAGTAAGAGCATTTATAAAATGAGTCCAAGATTTTAAAATTGCCCATCTTTTAACCGCACAAATACAACGTCGTATTCATTTTCGACATTGTTTGACTATATGTAATATTTTTCATGATAAAAAAATCATAAATTAACCATCCAAGTTAAATATTAAACAATTTTGAGGCAAATGACAAAAAAAATTGAACACGCTTTTTCCCTCATAATGGATGGTGCTTAAGTCGTCTCAAGAGAGAACAAAAACTAATTTTCCTGGCAAAAAGACGTTGTCATCAGCTCTTAAACTTCTTTTTTTACAAATAACTTAAATTTGCTAAAGAAACTACATCGTAAATTAATTTTCTTCTTGCAAGAGGAACAAAAAAAAAAAAAAATCCGTGAACTACAAAGAACCTGATTTCCCTTTGCAATGGGGCGCGAGTGAACATTTATCTCCGATTTAGATTTCCTTTTATGAAATTCGAACATCACAGGATCTAATCTAAATATAAAAATTTTCATTTACCCGAGCTACAGAACGTGACATGCGATCGCGCAATAAGAGCCGGTTGAAAAATGCTTGAAATTTTCCGATTCTGGACGGAAATTCAATCCGTGCTGGCTTTCATCGAAGAATTTTTCGCAAAAATCACATTTCTTGGCCCCTTCGCAAAATTAAACTTGCTAAAACTGATGATGAGCATTCCCGCGGAGGAGATCCCGCATCGCGTAAACGTTGCCGGCCCCGGCAAAAGCGTTTTTTGATCAGTTGGGCTGAATTAAAAGGATTAGTTTTAAGTCTAATTCATTTCGGGGTGAAAGACTCCTTCGGGGTGTTAGATGAAAGCGCCCTCAGCCCAAGCGTTTCGCACGAGCAGATCGAGAAAAAGTATCGCGCGGAATTATCGAAATTCCCGAAGTGAAACATGTTTCAAATGGGGAAATTTTATTTTTTAAAGAGAGATATCGAATTTGATGTACAAATTTAGCCAAGTGAACAGACAAGTCACTTCAAACGGGGGAGCGCAAATCTTTTTAGCAGCTCCACGCCTTCGCTCAAAGAGCTGCGAGTGTAAATATTGTTGTGCAGGTGGTTTTTGTTAATTTATTATAAAAATTAAATTAACTTCTGAAAACAATTATTTACGGCATAAATTACCTTAAGGCGTCTACCTGAAAAACGTAATGAACTTTAAATTCAAAGAAACATAAAAAATAGAAAGGAACTAAAGACGCCGGATCGAATTTATGATCACGAACATGAAGCAATTTAGAAGAGAAGAAGCAAGTTTTATTGACCATTTTCCTCATTAAAGCATAATTAAGAAAGAGAAAATTGATCTTCATTAATATCATATTTAAAAGTAATGAAATTATTTGAAGTTTGAGATTTAAATAATGCCGTTATTGGCATTTCCTTATATCTCTAATAAATTATTCACATGAATATCTTTAGCCTCTTTTCTTTTTCATCTAGGATGTACCTTATATGTAAATTAACAATTTGTGAGTCAGTTCGGCTTTCCTTCACCCGGGTGTTTTTATCTTTTCCATTTTTTATCATTCATTATTTTTTAATAAGTGTTTAATAAACGATTTAACTGGTGTAAAATGGCCGCAGAAATTAATGTAAATCTGAGATTCTGTCTTTAAAACGCGAAGAAACAGAAGTGGTTTTTTTTTTATATTTTCTGTCCGGGAACGTGAGAATACTTTAAATTTGGAGGAACTTTTTCCGAATAAGAAATTTTTAGCAACCTCCGGTATAAACAATACTTTCATTAAAACACATACGCAGAAAGTTAAATAAATTCAAAACAAGCGTAAGGTTTATTCTAAGCATGAAAGTGTGGAACAAAGTGGGAAAAGATATTACCTCTATACGTGACAATCTCATATAAAAGTTTTCGCTTGACGAGCTGAGACTTTCATAAATGTCCGAAAATTAAACGTAATAAGACGATAAGCCTTCAACATGCATTTCACACCTTCCAGATAGTCAACCTGAATGGAGACTTGTTCGTTGTTCCCTCGGCGCGTGTTTAAACTGCCAAATGAATTACAGAATCATTTTTCAAAGCCATACCACATAAAAACCAATATGTGTGATTTATGAATGCGTTTCTAACATGGCATCAGAGTAGAATCGATGTAACCCGTATATATATATATATATATATCGTGATTCCCTGGCGATGTTCCTCGTCTCATGCCGACGAACGAATATCCTCCTGGAATGGAGCAAGCTCGCGTGTTGAGACGATCAGAAGGCTTACTGCTTAATTTCCACCTTTCGTAAACCAACAGAATCTTTCGGGAATTGAAAGCGCGGGAAATACTTGAGTTGCAAAGGGTAAAATTTTGAACCTTTGAAATTTTTTCGGATTTGAGAGCGGAAATTTTACGCACGTCCGACGAACGCTTGAACCCGTCGCCGAAGATGCGCCGTAAATGATCACTGGAAAAGTGATCAACAACGACAGAAAGTCCTGATTTATGTGCCACACGCAAGCCTCATAAACCTACAAAAGCATTAAAATTTGCAATAGTGAAAAGGGACAGAAAAGGGTTCAACCAGAAAGTGAAATGCAAAATGTGGAATGGAGCAAAAAAATTAATTGGACAGAAAGAATTGAAGTTCGATGTGAACAACAGAACGAATATCGGCCTTGCAAATCATTGTGAACAATAAAAGGTTCGGTGGCTTATTCCTGAAATGACAACTGCAGCCAACTGCATCAAAACAGTATTTACATCCGAAGAAGTTAGGTTAGGTCCAACCTGAATTTCCAACCTCCGCTTCGATATTTTTCTTCAATTTTAAATTCTTTTCGATGCAGAAGTTTTCTTCTCGCAATCGGGCAAAATACACGGTGTTCAATGGATTAATATACCAAAGGCATAACTTGTTATTTCAAACATCGGGGTTCCCGGGCATCGATCTGAATTCCTAATTTTTCTCAATGCTGACGTCTCGGCATCCCCCATTTCCCCCCATCTTAATTCTTACAGCAGAAGAAAAGGAAATTTCCAGAGACACTTGAAATTAGAATATTTGCACTCTCTTTTCTTTTCAGTGCAATCAAATATTTTTTAACAGTGACGGTTAGGAGAAGAAAATTTATTTAAATCTTCGATAGTTAGGAAAAAGTTTAACAAAGGCGAATTTTTTTTTGGTCCTGAATGGCCGAAAATTTACCGATAATAATAATAATAATAATATTTTTTGGGGATATCAATCAGGAGCAAAGGTTTTCTTTCTTTTTTTTTTCGGGGGGGGGGGGGGGGGGTTTT
>JAOWBB010006770.1:0-18338 GCA_028565995.1 Ricinus marginatus
GGGTCCCCCCCCCCCCCCAAAAGAATTAGAAAAATGCTACGGTAAAGGTCGGAAACAAACCACGATACTTTTCCTTGGAATTCGTAATCCGAAATTCCTTCCGGTTGTCACGTTCGGCGTCATTTTCTTCGTCCAATCAGATTTCTGCCTTCTTCCACTCTCCGCACTTTGCCGTCCGATTGGTGGCTGTCTCGGTCGTTCTTCGTTCCATAAATGTTTCTCTCCGAGCATTCGGACTTGCTGTTTATCACCGTCCTTTATATCCCGATCGGGGAAGCTCTTCTTTCCTCGGGGTGCGGTTTGGTCAGCGATTTGAGACTCCCGGCGCGGCCTCAAGATCCCATCATTGCATAATTTCGCTTTTTTTCCGGAAAATTCTCCCCGCGACGCATCCGCCAACGGTGGATCTTCACGTCCGCGGCGAAACCAGATCTTTCGGAGCGTCTTCGCGTTCGTCCGTGCGGTAAGTCCCGCACCGTGGAGCTTCAAATTCGAATCCACGCGGAGCTCATTCGCCTCCCGCTTATGACCCTGCGTCCCAACCCACGGCTCGGAGATCACATACGAGACCTAACACCGAGAACAATTCCCTAACGTTTGTATAAAATAAACAAATTTACTCGTTGCTGTGTAAATTTCGCTGCAAATAAGCTCCGTAGTGTTGATTCTGCTGTAAATATATTTAGTGATCTATATTTTAACGCTGGTGCGTCGATGATGGTGGCTTCGAATTTATATGCGTTGGCTCGAATAAGCAAACAGTTGCAAGGAAAATCGTCGCTTCATCTTAGTCTGATAAATCGATAAGTTAAAACTGCTATTTCCGGCCATGAATGCGTTTTAAAAATACCGGAAAACGGGGAGCACCATTTTGCTGTGGTGGCCATTTCTGTAAATGGTCTTTGATCTAACGCTCGAAACACAAATGAAAAAGTGTTCAGTTCGAAAGCGTTATTTTAAATTAAAAAAAAAAAAAAAAATTATTTACTAATTTTAATTTGATAAATACATTGTCAAAAACATGGTTTACCTCATGAAAATGTTCATCCTCGACTTTTAATTTATTTTTCAAACTTTTACTAGAGCTCTCCTTTAATCGTACCTAAAAACAGTTTGAATAAATACAAGAAAGCAAGAATGAAGTGCTACAAATTGAAGGTGGTTATAGTAGAATTCAAATAAAAATTTTTTTCTCTAGGTCGAGTAAGAGAGAACAAAAAGGTACCACTTTGATATTTTTTTTTTTTCTCATTTTTAAAAATTTCTCATAGTTTCCAGGTTCCATACTTTCTTCGGATAGAAATGCAGAAAATTTCGTGTCCTAAATGACGATTCCTGTTACTTTCGGCGCTCCGTGTTATTCATCTAAAGAATATTGTTCTTTGTCAGGGCATCAGCCCAGTGAGAGTTACATTTGACTTTTTATTCTTTTTCCTTTGTGTCCGTTTGTCTTAGCAATTTCATCGTGCACTGTTAGTTATTCTGTGACTTATATAGAATGAGGAATTGTACTTTAAACGATTCATTATGTTACTAATTTTGTTTATTGCATTAATAATTTATCCTAATTAGAAAGTAATTATTAACCTCAATAATTGGGCGAGATGGGTTGCGGCTTTCTTCATTCACCTTCCGTCGAATGCACGAACTCGGTCGGGGGATACGGAATTTGACACGACAAACTACAGCAGCCCGAGCTTTTAAGGGTGTGATCTGTCACTTTGTCGACAGTTCTTGTCCGTTTCTCGGCAATGGCGCCCGACCGCGATTGGCTCGTTCGCGTTGTTTCAGCGTACGTATTAAGCTCAGGTTCGAAGCTCGACGAACGGGAAACTCCTTTTGCTCCTCATTGCTTTGCGCCATAAGGTATTGATCGAATTCCGATTCGTGAACGAGATTTTGAGCTTTACAATACCAAGCTCCAGCAGATTTCGCCGGTTTCAGGTTCAACGCAAGTTATAAACCCGAGCAGTTGGGAGAACGAACAACGACCTCAACAATACAAAATGTTTTCGGATGAAAATTTCCATAAGAGAGTTTCGTTCGAGGAGAAAAGCAAATTATGACTTTATAATTAAAATGAGAAAGTAAACTTAAATGGAAGGAAATTAAATTCAATCGGATTATTCCTGAATAGACCAATAATTAAGAATGATCGAAGTTTAGCGAGCGACATAATTATTCCAAAATATTGGGTTTTCCGAAAAACCAAAGGAAAATCCCCGGAGGCTTTTAGCAGGGCTCGCGCTCAAAGGAACTGCTGCTGAGGCTCTTTCCTTTTTTTTTAATTGCAAATTTTTATGATCAAAGTTTCGCTGTCTGCCACTCCCCGGGGAGCTCGTGCCGCAACTCCGCTGGGATCGTGCGCAAACCGTTGCGGGACGTCGTTTAACGGAAACTCTCCCGAGCCCTTCGACGGTGTCTGGTTGAAAAGAGGCATTCACCAACGATCCAGGCAGTTGCTGGAAATGATCTAAGGCGGCGTTCGGGCGAAATCCGTTAAAAAATGCCATCGGATCATCTTCCGGTTCACAAGAGGATATGATCCAAATGTTTTGGTTTCCCTGCCGGGACTTCGCGCTGGTCGTGAGAAAGGTTCTCCGCGTCTCCGCCTTTTTCCTCCCCAGGACGGGAATTTTTCTGAAAAGGTTGCTCTCGGTTATTCTTCGGCGGGAACCTGTTTCTTGTTCGGTTCTTGTCCCTTTGAACGAAGTCCTTCTCGCGCTTCGACAAAAAAAAAAAAAAAAAAAAAAAAAAAAAAAAAAAAAGGCGGGCGATCGCGATTGTCGCGAAAGCTCTCCCCGAAGTAAACCCATCTTAACATTCGCGGGAATCTCATCTTCGGTTTCCGTTCTGCCGGAACGAAATCCGGACACGGATCGAAAGTCAACATGAGGTTTTTCTTCCTTTGCGGGACAATTATTTGACATCCTCCTCAAAGAAACATCGGACGAAAAAGAATGAGCACCCGAACGACGAAAATTGATTTCCTCGTTGAAAAGGTTTCGGTTTACCCGATTGATTACGTTTACTTTTCAAAAATCGAATCGTTAAAATCCTTGTTCTGTTGAAAAGCAGCAAACCTTGGTTCTTCCTTCGGCGGAAAGATTTTCCACTTCTGGATGTGGCCCATTTTTGTCAGACGGAAAAATTCGGACCGGTTCTTCGGTTGTCGAATCATTTTACCCGGCAGGCATCGAAGCGAAATTGTGCTTAACGATTCGGGCTGCAGCCTTGCAAAATGAATTTGATCGTGGCAGTAAATCGTGGGAACAGCGACTCGAGTCGTCGCATTAAGTCCCCGACTTGCTGAGATTCGAAATTAGCCCGGTCTTTTTAGCTCTGCGGGACGAGGCGGAGTCGGGGCTTGTTCATGTCTTGTTCCATTAACAGACAGAAAATCAAATTTGATTAATAATGACATAACGAGCAATCTGCGGTTCGAGGAGATTCCAGCACCCTTTACCTTCGGCTAAAACTACCCCCCAGCAATCTCGAGTAAGCAATGAGCGGAGAGATCCTTCGTCTCTTCTTACCAGGGAGGTTTGAATTTCGCGCTTTTCTCGGCGGCAGCGATAATTCTTTCCTTTTTTAAATCGAATTTAAGGCAAATTCCGCTGCCCTTTCCGCCCTTCTTTAAACGGGACAAACGAAAGAACAGGTTCTTGGGCTTTCGGACTTCCCTTTTCTTGGTCAATTGTCCGCCATCCCAAATTCCGTTCTTAGGTGAAACGGACCTAACTATGTCCATGGTTTTCGCTTTCCTGCCTTCATCATTTAAGAATGTCCTTTTCTACTGCCACACCGAGATCTCAGATCGGAATAAGTTCCGATCGTTAATTCTCCATCGATTTATTTCCAATCTTTTCGTCTAACCTTTCCTCTCATTAAACTCTCGTTGATTCCCTTTAGATGCATGATAACTTGAAAGAGATAGAACACTTCTGTTTCCGCCATCAAGGAGTCCGTTCACATATAATTCTCTCTCGGTCATTTCGCATTGTCAGCAAGACGTAAACAAACGGAAAAAGCTTAACGCAAAAATGCCCTCTCTCGGGGAGAATGAGAAGTTTTCTCAGAGACATCGAGGGCTTCACAATGCGAATGACGGAATAAGTTTTTCCTTGCCGTTCTCTTTTCGAAGCATAACAATAAAAAAAAAGAAAAAAGAAAAAAATCCAACGTCCCAGAATTTTACGAAGAAAATCACCTCGTACGCAAAGTGCAACTGAAAAACGCCTTATTCGTGAACCGTCATGAAAGCGAAGCTCTCTTGCCTGGCTCTTGCAGAAGATCAGGAAAACTCATGGGGAATCAAATTCGGTATACCAAGAACAGGACGAGGAGACACAGCGACATTTTCCAGTGGGAAAATTCTGCTTGCCCGGCAATAAACAGGTTTCAGATCTTTTGTTGTGCCTCGGATGATGGCGGCCTCCGTTCCACTTCAAGCGAATTTCGAACGTCAAATAAATTTATTCGGGAAATCCCGATTATTGTGCGATCCCCCGAACAGAAAGTCTTAATCGAAACCGTCACCCCGGGAATGACCGACTCCAAGAAAATACCGAACATTCCTTCGGATTGTAAGAGCCGCGACAGGAATCGCAGAAGAACAATGAAATATATCCTGTCGTCGGTCTTAAACTGAACATCAACTACTCGGCTGGTCAATATTCGATCCGGCAAACGGTTTTCTTCTTTTGCCGGTCGCATTTATTTCGGGAGTCAAACGATGATCGGAGAAAATGAGAAAGTTTTCCAAAAAGTTCCATTCATAGCAGCCCTGGAGCCCCGGAAATATGACAAAGTGAAAGCATGCGCTACACTGATATTTTCCAAAGTTTTCATCTCTTTGAAATTTTCATTCCTTCGGAATAAAAGCGGAGGAACCCAAAAGGATCCCACAGCCTCCGGCTTAGGTGAAAAACCTCATTTTCGAAGATTAATAACTCTTTCGGTTTTGGAAGAGCCGGAATTATTTCGCCTTGTTTTCTGGGTCCCATCCGCAGACCGACAGACAACTTTGAATAAGTTCTTCCATTTTAAGCGTTCAGTGCATCCCGAGATATTTCTTACAAGTTCATTAGCAGGTAAATGATTACTATCCTTCAGCGTAGTTAAAATGACGGTGAGCGACTCGGTTCAGAGTTTCTTTAATTAAAAGAAAAACCGAGCGAGATGGAAAATGAACGCGCGAAAAGTCAAACGGGGACGCTCGCGCCTCCCCGAGGAATAAAAAGTTAAGAGATTCCGGGGGAGGATCGGGAAACTTAGGGAATTTCGGGAAGATCTGATAACGCATTTCTGGAGAGCAATTTTTCAGCCGAAATGAAAAGTGACGATGGTAGCCGTCCACCATGCCCGGATAACCGCGGTTCAAATCCCGCAGAAAACGTTTGAATTTCAATCTTCCTCTGCTCTTAGCCAAAAAATGGACGTGTCAACAGTCAGTCTTATCAGAGCCAAATATCAGGTATTATCGAAAAGAGAATCTTTCCGGCTGGGCTCAGCAAAGATGCAGCGGCATCGACAGCGAAATTAAAATGGAAATTCAGTTTCTTAAGCGGCTTGATGGACCGGAAGGGCCCCCCATTTCCCGCCTAACAATGCGCTCTGCCGATTTTTGGTCTTTCACTCGTAATTCTCTACTCCAAATCATTCAGCACAATGCTTAAGAACCTGTTTCAGAGCTCGATCGGAAGCCTCGGTTGTCCGACTGTTGTATAATTGAAGGAAGATTTCGCGTCGGGGGCAAAGCGGGTTCTGCAGCTTTCGAAAGTTCATAAATGAAAAAACCCGTCAACAAATTTGTGTGCGAGAATCCGGGATTAAAGCAAAATAATAGAGACACGACTGGTTTCCGGAGGAGTCAGCAAAAGACAAAAATTTGCCCCGTTTAATCGTCACTGAAGTATTTTTGAGCATGCAACTGTCTTGTTCTTGGATAAAGACGACGACAAAGATCGTGGTATAGAAGTGCTATAGTCAACTCGATATGAAGCACCATCGGGGGATTAGGGAAAACTTACGGAGGAAAATTGTCTTGCGGGTCGAAAAATTTCGAAGATCACTAGCAAAGATGTTGAACGAAACTTGAAGTAATTTTCCTCTTTTTTTTCCCAGCTTTATTAGAGATACAGAACCCGTACTTTGCCATGAAAAAAAAAAAATAAAATAGACCTCTGATAGCGTTTGGTACACATTTAAGTGCAAAAATCCTCTTCATCATCAGCCAGTCGAGAGTGCTTGCGATCCGAGCAGCCCCTTGACAATTTTTGCCGCGGATCCCTTTGGAGAAGAAACCCCTGCGCATTCCATTATTGATTGCGCTGTCTGAATAACCTGTCGAAAACCGTCATACGATGTAATATCTTAATTTCAGAGAATGTGTCCTACTGAAAAAAATGCGAAAACAAAAAAACTCGGGGAGTCAAAATTTGAAGAACGAATTCTGCTTTGCCGGTGTTACATTCAGACGTAGCAGCGTCTGATCGACCAACGTACAAATCGAGCTGGAATCTAACGCAGGAAAGGGGCGGTACGACCACAACGGCTCCGGCACCAGGCTCCAAAAATCCAGAGTTTTCCACGCAAACGCGAACGTGGACGGCGTCCGCGACCGTTATTTACCTGGCCACGTGTATAGGGAGTGAGATTTGCATTGACGCACGTCTCGAACGGAAAGTACCTGTCCAGGATAGGATACTGCGATACCTGATGATGCGGAATCGCACGTAAAAAAATGGCGGAAAAACCCGTTAAAATTGCAGTCCTTGTGAAGGAACTTTAACTTTCTGTTAAAGACTAACCTTCGTGCGTTTAATAATGTTGCTTCGTATTGCACCAATCCTGCCGTCTTTGTTGTGGAATAAGTCCCCGGATATTTATTGTGTCATCATAACCGCACAGAAAATCGCGTTCCGCATAAACCGAAAAATCAACGGCTCTCGAAAGGATTCCATCGGTATTCCATCAAAGTCCCAAAAGTTATTTGCATGCCTTTGTCGATCTTGCGCCAGCCTCCTTCCGACCTTATGCCGAAGGCTCGCGGCGAGGGAATCGGAATGAGATGATGGAGTGGCATCGATGTACTGGCAGATGACAGGAAAGGCTCGGTCCAGAAACAAAATGGACCGAAGAGCAATTCTTCCAGGTCGCTTTAAATCAAACTGCTTTTCGCGTTCTGTTTGAATTGTTTCCAGTCAAACATTTTATGAGACAAAGTGAAAATCGGCGAATGCCACTTATTCACAGGTTAAAAGGGGTTTCACGTCCCGAAAATCCGATGCCGTTTCCGTCGCCCTGTTCGAAATGCTCCACACGACGGTTGCAACGGCAGCGGCCGAGCTGCTGCAAAGATTGTTAAGCGACGTAACTGATCCGCCATTTAAATCCGTTAGGAGAACAGTCTAAGATTTCGGAAGTTCCCCCACCAGATCGACTACAGCAAGGGCTTCATGTCGGCATTTCCGGGTCGCGGGAAAAAAGCCGCCCAGCACCAATCGTACGTTCGTTTCGCATATTCGGGGGGGGGGGGGGGGAGAGGGTCACGGGGCCAGCGTTTAGAGCTAGTTCAATTAGTCCATAAAGCATTTCGCATGTTGTTTTAAGAGATTCGTATCTCGGCGTGGTTCTTGTCAAGCGTCATATTCGGAGGAGCCAAACGGGTTTTTACGTGCGAATTTATGAATCCAGAAAAAGACAACTGAGCCAGGCAAACTGGAAGGCGGTGCGGCGGATCGCTAAGCTGTGCACCGAAATTTCGGTCGGAGGTACAAAAAGGAAATCGGGATCAGTTACGATATTCACGGAGGCTTTTCGAAGTCTTTCAAAAGGAGGCTCAAAATTTATGGGTTTTCGATGGAAGTTCACAAACAATTCCATGCGATCCCGCAGCCCAAGCTGGAACGGATGAAGGATGCAGACTCCAGAAAGGTTCAGAATACAATAAAGGAGAAGATATTTGATCCAAGTTTTATTTTTCCGTACCGGAAATCGGGTTTACAGGTATAATCGTGGCTCGGCAATCGCCGTCTGCCTTTTCACGGTCACGAGAGAAAGATGGCGAACGGATTTTCCCGATTCCCTTCCAACGGCATCGGAAAAGCTCTCCTCCGGCGGGGAAATTTATCGAGAACGGGCCCCACACGCTCGCTAACGAGCAAGTGAGACATTTCCACGGGATGCCCTCAACGGAATGCAACCTTCCATCACAATTTCCGTAGCTTGTCTTTAATTTCTTCACGTTCTGGCAGAGGAGCCATTTGGATGTCTCTCTCTTTAAGTAAAAATTTTAAATTTGAACATAGGCGTGGGGACGTCAGTCAAAACCATTTAATCCGTTTAACGGATCATTTTTATTTTTAAAATAATTCTCCTTCCGCTTTTCTAAAAGATGTCGCGTCTTCCGCCGTTTCCTCTCCCATCTTTCCCTTTCCCAAATCAAAATCCCAATACGATTTTCAGTAATTTTCCCCGTGCGTCGGATTTATACGCGTCGATTGTCAGAATGTCCTGTCTTCATTCGCCTTTTCTTTGGTCCGGAATCCGGAATCCATTCCCCGACAGATCTCTGGGTAAATCTGCATTTCTCATCTCGTTCCGGAACGTTCTCGGCAATCGGCATCCACACCTCCGTTCGCCTTCCTCACCGGGCGTGCTCCTCTCGCTGCGCACACATGGCAGATCACCAGCGAACCAAAGGAGAAGCATTCCAGATTGGTCAGGCAATCTGGTCTTTTTTTCGAATCTGTCAGAGTCCACTGAATCGGAGTTTTGATAAAAGGAAAAAATCCGAGAGATTTTTCCACGCTCTTTTGCCGAAAAATGTTGAACCGAAGCTACCTGTCACTTGAACTTTTTTTTTCCAATGCGAATCGTTGGGTGCCCCCAGAAAGGGTGATGTTCGCAACTGATGTTAAGTTAAGCCATTATTCTCCAGAGACCCACTGGTATAGTTGGCGATGACATAAGACAAGTGAGCACCACCAACTACTAATTCTAAACGAACTGCGTGACACGCGATGGTGAGGGACCCATAAGATATGGGAGACGAAGGGCGACTTCCCACGCTGAGCCATTCCCATGCTGAAGGTATGACCTGACCTTTATTCGCGCTGACAGTTCGCATGCCTAGAAAACCGCTGTCCCTTTACCTGAGACTGCTACCATATGTGCGAAAACGTCCTTGATATCGCAAATGTCCTTGATTTTGGAATTGCTTTTTCGAACACCAAGGCGTTACTATTGTTCTCTTACTTTTCCGCCCGCTATGGTTTCCAGGGTTACGAATGTCCAACAATTGAAAGATTTATGCCTGAAACCGTCGAGCAACGTGTCCGGCAACTGGATTCGACGATTTTCATTAGCTTAACTTGAGGCACGTTCGCCTTCAAAAAGCAAAGAAACTTTGGAGGGAAAAAGGTTTCGCTTACCTCGTCGTCAAATTATGCCCGGGGCCTCCTCCATTTCAAAATTTAATTAGCATCATTTGGGGAAATAATGGTAAAGAAGGCATTTTCCGTAAATATATATATATATATATAGATTCTTAAAAAGGTTAATATGTCGTGCTTTTAACATTTTGAATTTACGAGGAAGCGGAAAGGCTTTCCCTCCATTAATGGTAAATGAAAACAATAAGCAATCCTAAGTAAGCATTTCCACATTGGGTTCTATACTTAGTATTACTAAAACTGGGAACGCGGACGAGGTCCAATTTCATTTTATTGGAAAATTTTGTGAGAAAGTTTGGCAAAAACTATAAATAAATCTTTCCTTTTCGTCTGAATTTGTTTCAGTGCCTTCTATCCTACCTGAATCCCGTACCGATCGATTACTATATCGCGGTTTGATTATTTAGGATTTGTAACGACGATGGCTTTTCTTAACAGTAAGTGTTCTCAGCAACGTAACTATCCGAAACGTTACATTTTTTCCCGTTTAATCTCGCGAAAATTTGCTCTTTCACTAATGATTCCAAGGGAAGATGAAAATTTCGGAAGAGAGCGAAAGGGTAGAAGGGTAGCGGCGACCCCGATGCTGAGGGTGGATTTGAACGCATGAGGCACGAAGGTTGTTGCAATGAGATACCGCGACCGTTTTTCAGGTTTTGGAATGATTGCCACGGAATCGATCTTGATACGGAAATTTATAAACTAGAATATCATTTAAAACTAAGGAAGGTCTTTAAGTAGCAAAGAAGATTATTTTACACAAGTTTTTCCTTGGTATCTGCCAATTAAATTTCGGTTATGAACTGCACCGAAGTACAACGGTCTTAACTGTTGTAAATATCTTATTATAATCGGAAGTTCCTGCAGGATTTCTTCGTTCACTTAACACTTAATAGTGTACCATTTTTCAAATAAAACGGACAGATTAATCGATTGTCTCAAGTCAAATTTTCGATATTTGTCTGTCATGTATTTGCGTCCTCACATTTCTGATGCCAACATTGATCGCAGACCAATGCATTTTTGCTCACGGAATAAACAATTGATTATAACTCAGATTCCATATTGTGAAAAAAAGAATTGAAGATCTTACAACCGAATTTGATTTATTAATAATGAAAATGCAATACCAAGCCTCATCCAACAAGCAGGGATCAGAAAATATTAGATTCTCTCCACAATCAAAATCGCAATCGAATGATTTTTTTTCAACCCCCAAGAGTCCGGTCCCGTTCTTCATTCGACTGCGAATACCTCAGAAGTTGCCCGTTGCCTAAGCCAAATTCATTTAGATTCCGCCGAAACTCTCCGGCTTTAAAGCAGAGAACACGTTCCCTTCAGTGCTCTGCAGTAAAGTACTACCTGCGGTCGCTTCAGCAGACACAAAGCTTCAGAAAATATCTACGGGGCGTCCGATCAGGAGCACGCGGGAGAGCGTCACCATTTGATCATCGCGAAACGGCATCCTCTCGACTGTCCATCGATATGTGAACGATCATGCAAGAGGCATCGCTCCTCCTGTCGCGGTGAAAACCTACGCCCTGGAGCGAAGGGATACGAGACCGACGTCCTCCTCAGGATCCGCCAAGCGGGAATCCGACGGATTAACCTTTCCACTTATCAAAGGCTCCCGGGAAAGCCGGGGCCGGGCCTCGAGTTTACTTTTTCCCAAGAGAAATGGAAATCGGGAAGGCAGTAAGGTAAAGGAAGCGTGAAAAAGCGACTGGGAAAACGACAGACCAATCGACGAGGATTGAAGAGAAGACTTAGACAAACAAAACTGACGAAACGCAAAGAGCAAAGGCTCGAAAAAGCTTTGAGAGATGAAGAACGACGATCCCCGTCCATAGTTAGCATCTCCCGGTCCTAAGGCTGCAACAGCGAGGAAAGTAAGTGCACTTCGACGGGTTAAGGAGGCAGACTTGGGTAAAATCATTTGCTCTTTTTGCATTATTAAGTCACCGGCATTTTCCCGTGCCGTGGTTCGACCACGACTTACTCCACTATTAGGTGTAACTTCACTTATAGCAGTGAATCGACGAGAATTTTACGAGGCGTTCGGCAACTTTTATCCGGTTGTCTGACAAATTCACGTCAAATTTATCGCGTTGAATTAATTTAATATGAGAAATTCGTTTTAATTAAATTGAGCTTAAAGAGGCAACCGCCACCTTTGACGTGACCTTTGCATAACATCAAAATACCCCTCGGTTGATATTTCAACAGTTACAATTTTACTTTATTAAGACAGTGAACCGAGATTGAAGTGTTCTCCAATTTTTTCACTCAAGGCAGGAGTGAAGTAAATAATCCTGCGTTTCGAAAGAGAAAAAGCCTCGGACACCCTTTTCTCCGGAAGGAAAATGAAAAATTTACCTCAGTTTGATTATTGTCTGCCGACTCGAGGCGCCGAGCAAAAACCTCGTTCTTCCTATCTTCTGGAAACGTTCGTGAAATGATGTCCGTGCGAAGAATGGAAGGAGACGACGATCCCAAGAAATCCCTTTTTCAGCCGCAAATGGCTCCTCATGGTGTGAAGCCGCGTTAAAAGAACCACTGAAACCGAGCAGGAAAATACAGATTGCCGGAGATGTAACCCCCCCATGAGAGACAAGTTGCATGGCGCAGAAGCCGTTTGAGGCTGATTATTTTGGAGATTCGCATTCGGAGATCTTGGCACTTCCCGTGCGCGTGGTGCTTGAATCTCCGCTCCCGGAGAAATGCAAAAATCCCGCAAAATTTTTTCAGATTTCACAAACTTTCAAAACCCAGAGCACGCATACGATGTCCAGTGGCTCAAGTAAATAGCCGAGGCAGCTTAGTTTCCCTCAAGTTTCAGCCTTTGTCGATGCATAAACGGAAACCTTTTTTGTTTTTGTAAATCAAAAATTAAAATATTAATTAATTGCAGATGTGAATGACAAACTTTTTATTGCAATCGCCAGATTTGGCGCCCCACGGACCGGGAATTTGTTTTTTTCACAGCCTTGTTCAACGGCGGTGATTATCGTTTTTCCCGGAAAAGGCGAAAATCTCTCGTGTCGGCGGCTGCGAAGCAGCAGAAGAAAGGAGAGCGCGGCCTGCAAGACAAAACTTGACTACGCATCCGCTCTACCGGGCGTTTGTAGAACTTGGTTCGACGGAGGCTCCGATTCGTGTTGAGCCTGGGCCAACACGAAAGTTCGTTCGTTCACGTTCTTCCGGCTTTGCCGCCCAGGCTGATGCTTCGGAATTCGATCGCGAGGAATTTCGTTTAAACCGTTGTCGACGATCGAAAGTTGCCTCGCCGGAGCTCGAGACTTCACCGAATCGGTGAGATCTCCGAAAGCGAGGATGGCTAAAGGGATTCGGCGGAAATGGCCGATTGCAGAAGCGGTTTTCCGCTTTTTCCCGGAACCTCCCGGGAAGCGTCTACCTAACCACCACCCGCGAGGAGTGGCAAGGGCGCAAAGACGCTCTCCCACGCACAAGCGAAAATCACCGAAGATGCCTCGTCAGCTGACGTCGCAGAAAATCGATCGTGCGGAGGAGCCGAAACTAGGTCATTTCAAATAATCAGCAACTCTGTTTAGCTTGCGGAGAAGGAAAATGCGAGCGAATTTTAAGTCGATCCATCCGGCAATCGCGTTTTCGACGCGAAACTTAGTCTTCCAATGATCCGCGAGCTTATTTCGCAATGCCCGATTTATGTGTGTCGAACGTGCGCGAGAAGCGAGCTCTGGTAAAATGCCAGCAAGGTAATTCTCGCTCTGCGTAAGCTAAGCGTGGGTAACTCACGATCCCGCCAACGGGAAACGAAAGACGGTCCAGCGGGGCCTGATTTTTCAAGCGGCAAAGCGTCCATCTTACGTTTTCGAGATTCGCCAGCGATCGGCGGGTTCCGTTTCTCTTTCCAGAGGTGCTCCACAGTTTAAATTTCGATTTGGAGAACGTCCTGCGGAGTTTCTTCCGAGCATTCCTCGCTCCTGGAACCTTCTGCTGCATCGACTGATCAAGTAAGTCGCCTTCGTTTCTTGCATTGATTTCCATCTCAAAAGTCGCTTGCTGACTTTGTCAGCAAAAGACTTTGCCCGAAACCGCTTTCGTCTGCATTTCAAATCATGCGGGAATATTCCGCCGCAGCGGGAGCTTCGAAGGTAAGGAACCACAACTGACGTGCCAAGTGCCAAATCACGAATTTTTCCATGAGATCTGCCCGGACTGAGCAACCGCAGGTCAAAGGCGACAGGGGCCAGGAGACCGGGAGGTTTCCGACACCGGAAGGGGACCTCCCTCCCGGATGTTCCCCGCCCCTTGCCTGCTCGGAGAAATCCCGCGGGCAGCGAGGGAGCGAGCAATCGTCGCTCTTTCGAAGATCAAGTGCCTGAGTTTTTCTCGCGGCACGTTCGAAACTGCTTTCAAACTTCTGCCACAGCATTTGTAATATTGCAATCCGAAAAGAAGACATTTCTTCCCGATTTATATATTAAAACGAAAAAAAGCGCTCCGCTAGATCCCAGCTAAGATGGCGCACACTCTTGTGCGCAAAAATGTCAGGTCAAACGAATTTGGGGCACATCCGAGGTGTCTCCTGGCGAGATCCCCACCTAAGGTACACGTACGAAAGCCACCAAGTCGCGGCACTTGCCTGCACGGATCGTTTCCTCCCTCTAGACCCGTCGTTGCCTCTCCGAGGAGCACATCCGGGGAGATTTTGAATGTGTATCTGCTCTTATATTATGTCGAACGGAAAATCCTTCAAATGTTTCACATTCACCAAACGGTGTGGCTCCTGCCACTGCTTATCCCATTAATTTAGTCAGAAAATAATTCCATTTCGGATTACCGAACAAACATGTTAAATAACACGATGCACCTAATTATTACAGATCGAAAATCAAATGCCTTCGGTCGCGTGTTTACGTGCTTGTAGGTACGCAGCAGATTGCATGTTTCTTTTAGAAAATCTCCTTAGTTGAGTTAAAAGATGGCGAAGTTTGAGAGGTTTGCATCTCCAGCGGGTTTCGAACAGGTTCGATGCTCCAGCCTCACGTTCGAATTTCAGAGTTCGGCTGTCGTTCGGATGGGAGGACTTCATCCCGGTTGTAAAACAAGGTTTGCGAGAAAGTTTATCGCCTCTGTGCACACAGCTGTGTTTATATATTTGAACGCAAAAGTAAATGAACAATAAATATTTCGGTAACAGGGTGGCGACGGTATCCGGGTTGCTATCAGGTGCCTTCTTTCGATCAAGGCACAAGTACAAAATTTGTACCTTGCGACTCGCCAGGCTGTCGCCCTCAGCACTGATTCTAATTCTCCTCCTCTTTGACGCGATTGCTCTTTGGAAATTCCCGCGGTTGTTTGTTTCTCCATCCGCACGGGACGGGCAAACAGAGCTCCAGCGCGATTCCCGAACGGTTCAAGCAGCAGATTCGGGGGCAATCTCCACTTGTCCGCCTTTCCTGCGTGATGTTTGTTAAGCGCGGAGTCATGAGCCGGGACGGAGGTAACTAAATTTTGGCCGCATTTTCGGAACGCCGTCCATCTTCGATCGAAATAATTTTTCGAATGCCACGGACTATCGGACACCGTATTTATGTAAATAGGTATTAAAGAGCAGCGACAAATTACAGGCCGAGACTTTTTCCTTCAACCGTGTCACTGAAGCCGGAACTTGCGTTCTGTTTAAACTCCGATGTTTTGTGGTATTTGTTTCCCTTGCGAGATTTCCTTGAAGAGACGGATCTGCCTCGTGAAACCGAAGAGTTTTGAAACCGACAGCGCGTTAAAAGAGAGCAGCGAACGCGGGATAATGAAAATGAACGTTAACGATGTTTTCGTTTTTCTTTCCAAGCGCAAAACCCGTGTGCGTGCCGAATGCAACCTCACGCGGAGGTGAATTATTTCCTGTGCCTGAAATTTGAGCCTCCGAGGTGTATTTCTGAGCTTGTTCCTCCGGTATGCCACCAAACCGGGGCTCTGTGGATAGTTTCGCGATGCATCAACTCCGAGGCAAAACTCTCGAAATCGAGATTATTCAAAGATGGGAGTCGTTCTGATTAACCATTCAGACCGTTGTAACATTGTTGTTCCGGTGGTTTGCCACTCTCTTCCGTCCTGTGCATCTTCCGTCGTGAGGTAAAGGAGGAAAATATTTTTTTTGTATTTTGGCCCGCGAAAGGCCCTGCTCTCGAAGCCCGGCGTGGTGTACCAAAAACGTACCAAAAGGAAGTGGGTAAAAAAAACGGTTTGGCCTCTTTAGTTCAACAAATTTTCGAATGAAAGTTTCAAAATCGGTTTCAGGCGGAAAGTCGATTGTCTGTGAGAGATGAATAGGTGAATATGTTGGTATTCGGAAGGTACAAGGTACATGGTGAGTTTCTTTCGCTCGTCACGACAAAATAATTGAAAATTTATCCTTTCATGACCGAGATGGAACGCCGCTGTGCGAATGCAAAGAACCAAGCGGAATGAGATCTCACTATCGGGCGATTCTGGCAGAATCCTCGCTACCTTCTCGAGAGCAGGTTCCTCAGGTTGTCGACTCCTTGCGCTTCTTCTTTTAATTGCCACCGAGCAGGAATTTCTGATCGCTGGCACTTGAAAAAGTTCATCCTGTTTTTGTTCGATTCTCTTTTTCTTTTTCTCCCGGCCGGTATCTCCCGACTGGGGATCTTGATGCGGAGATCGTGCAGGAAATTCACCGGGATTCCGTCGGTCAGTAAAGATCTGCAACCGCCGACACTTATCAAAAGTTCTGCTCCCGCGACAGAGGATAATGGGCACGCCGCACAGGAAATTGTATCAAAGCGAAGAGATGGATCAGTGAATCCCTGCCTGGATTTAATGTTCGTTTACCGCGAATGCGTTACTTTTGTACTGACAGGGTGACCGCAGGAGAGGTTAACGGAACGGGTTTCTGTGAAAAGAAAAAAAGAACAGAAATTCGAGCGCGATTTGATAAATCCAAGTTTCAAAAACATTCGAAACTGTTTCGCGATTTTAACCGCTGGTTAAGGTTAGGTTAACGTAAATGTCGGGCACCTCGGGAAACCTGCTGTCGATTTCCCGGTGTCGCGTTTGATATTTTTTCTTTTTCCCATCCGTAAAAGCGGATTTTCACAATGCGGAACGTATCTTGAAATATTTCTCTAGAGAGTGTCTTGCACTAGAGATAATGTTACATTATAAGTGACCAGTGATAAGCGGTTTCTTATTCCAGGTGATGAAAATGGTGCCGATTAGCTCCCAAAAGGCAAAATCACAAACGTCCATCAACTCCGCAGGAGCCAACAGCAACGGAAGAGCATCTGCCACAACGTCAGCAGTTGCCTTTCCCAACAACGGATTCTTCGCATGGATGAGGGTATTTCGATATGCGAATCTTCTCGTTCAGACGGGATGTTAAACGTCGAAACACGAAAATAATGCAACACAAACTTTGTGGAATAGTCAGGAATATTCTCGAGTTTCATTGCCTTTTGCAATCCAGCTTTCCGCTATTCGACATTATTGCTCTGCCGCACACAATCCGAGACCGAGAGCAACATATTTCAAAGATGTGGGTCACGTCGGGAAATTTTTCCAGGCGTTCCAACAGCAGCCCCGAGATCGGTCGCATTTCATAAGATTAACTTGTCCGAACTGTTCTCCAACTTTCCTTTTTAACCGTGCGCTCGTAATTGTGTGACAAAGATGCGGAAAATTCTAAAAATCGGGACGAATCGATTAAATCGGCAAATCACCCGAATGATATGCGCACACATTTGCATTTTGCCAGCATGTGGAGAATGTCTGATCTCCCCGCGATCCGGGACCGAGATTCGGATCATCGTTGCGCACACCAGAGCCGTTAATCCAGAGTGGAATCGAACCTGCATCAACTCCGATCGGTGCGAGCGCATTCACCACTTTTCACCCACCTCTCGCCCCGGCACCATTCAGCAAGAAAGTTTCTAAAGCGTTTTGCGTCTGTCCGAAAAACAAATCCTCGATCGGTTCGTTCACAGATATTTAGCAAAGTATCGAGAGATGGGCTTGAACTTCTCGTTCCTTCAACGACGAAGAATCCTAGTCGGTCTCTGCAGCAGCCTCGAAGTGCTCGCTCATAAGTCAGCAATAAAATGCAAAAGAGCTCGTTCCGATCCGCTTTTTCTCCCCGCAGTGCCTTTAAGGCGGATACCTACAGGGCGAAGATGAATTGAATATCGGATCTATCGACGCCATTATTTTATCACAAAACAACGCGATTTAATCTCATTCAGTACCGAATCTGAAATCTTAAAATGTCGAACATCAAAGCTTTGTAGTCATTGATTTTGAGCTTAAAAAAAAAAAAAAAAATTTTTTTTTTTCTTTCATATTTTGATACTTCCTTTGCCGTACTACTACACTATAAATATATACTTATACTATAAGTATAAAGAATTGCAGTATGAAGCGATTGTTATATGAATCATCTATATGTGAAATTAATAAAAAAAATTAATGTATCGTTAAATGCGAAGATGTCGCATTTGCGATATGTGGAATTCATTTTTGCCGTTGATATTTTGCCTACATTTGATATATACATTTTTGATATTTTTGTTTGCTGGATCGCAGGCACCAAAAGCAGAACGCTATTCCATTCTAATTTTTTTGGATATTGAAAATCTATATAGGATAGTGGAAACTCCTCTTTTCGGTGTTTTCAACTTTTCTGAAACGTATTTTTTAGATCACTGGACCGGTGGAACTGAAAAAGCTGAATAGGAACCGTAATATTTATTCTAAATTTTCACTGTCGCTGTGAGGCTTCTGAGCTTTTTTTCCTTGATTCGAAGGGGAAGGTTTTTGGGCAATTTTCGAAATTTTTATCAAAGAATCACTTCTATCTTGACCCCCCCCCCCCCCCCC
>JAOWBB010006771.1:0-18333 GCA_028565995.1 Ricinus marginatus
TACGAGTGGCCTCACGTTTCGCGTGAGTTAACGCGTTGGATCTTGGGTTACAAGAACATTCAGGAAGGGAAGCTTGAAATCGGTTCCAATTTTATTTGTGAAATGCATGAACTAAAGAGCGATGAACGCATTTGAGCTGGATGAGATAATTGTTAAGCTGTTCATGAAGAAGTTGGTCGCGACGGGACATAGATAACTCTTTACTGATAAAGGCTCATGTTCAGGAAAAACCATTGCAGACATACAAAAGGAAAGCAGTGACAGAACGACTGGATTGAAGTTTTAAGTGAGGGCGAAAATGTTATGCGCCGATTCAGTAAATAGTCAAAGGGAACGCTGGAGATGGAATTGAATATCAAAGCTGATAAAACTGACGGAGTGGAAATCCGGAAACTTTAGGCTGGTGCTAAAATTGATGGTAGTAACTATGAGTTAGGGAAACCATACATGGCAACTTGAGAAGACAAATTCCAGTTGAAGCTTTTAGACAGAAATAAGGGTTATGGACGATGCCTGTAATTTTTAACGTGGCATCTGGAAGCTACCAGGAGAAAATGTCATCGTGTTTCCTGCATTAGAGGGTATGTCACGACAGGATTCTTGAGGTTGGGGAGGTCGACGAGGCGTTTCGTCGGCTCGGCGCACGTAAAACTGCGCCGGGTCCCGATGGGGTACTCGCTCGAGGTCTTCACCATCTGAAGGAGGTGCTCCGAGATGCGCTTAGAAGCATCTTCGATGCTTGTCTCGCGTCCGGCCGGTTTCCGGGGATCTGGAAGGCATCTCGCCTCGTGCTCCTCCGGAAGTCTGCTCGTCGGGCGACGTCAGATATGCTTGCCGAGCGGGGTCGGAAGCTGTTCGAAAGAGTTGTTCTCGCCCGCTTGACGGTAATCGATGCCTTGCGTCGAGTTCGGGAGCTCTTTCTCCGAGCAAGAGTATGCGCAAGGCGTCCTTTGACATCGCGAACGCATTCAACACCGTGCCGTGGCGTGCAATACACGAGGGGCTCGGTCGCCATCGGAAACCCGGGTATTTGCGAACTGTGGTCACGGATTACCTCAGCGAATCATGGTCCTGTATCCGGACTCTTCCGGCTCGTGCGGCGGACGATGGTGCCTCAGGGCTCGGTTCTAGGACCGATTCTGTGGTGCGTCGTCTACGACGTCGTCCTATCCTCGCCTCTCCCGCCTAGTATCGGCTTAACGCGGTTTTGCGGATGACACGTTGATGTTCTTGTCTGTAGGTGACGTGGAGGAGACATTATCGGACGGATGCGCAGTCTCGGACTGTCGGTGTCCCTCGGCAAGGCGGAAGCCGTCGCCGAACCGACTGTGCATTGACGACGTTCTTGTCGAGGTGAAGTACGAGATGAAATATCTCGGCCTCATCCTCGAGAGTCGATGGCGTTTCAAAGCGCATTTCCAGTCGATGGTTCCCAGGGCGGAAGGGGTTGCGACTGTCTTAGTCGTCTGGTGCCGCCCTGGGGGAAAGCGTGGTAGGTCCCTTTTCGGATGATTCCGCGTGATAAAACCACTGCGTGGAGGCTGGAGGTATCATAAGGGGCTAATGAGCTCCTGACTGGACAGAGTTTCCGTAAGGAAGCACAGGAGGAGTTCGCCTGTGATGTTCCACCTGGAAGTTGGCTCCGACACTAACCATGCGACCCCAAACACCGCATGGGAGTTCGGGGGTTTCCCCTCGAAAGAAAGAAGTGTTCTTGTGCAGAGCAATAAGGCATGGTATATTGGGTTAGGCATGTTTCGGAAAATATGGTTTGCATCGAATTTCTTCAGCCATCCAATCCCTAAACATTCCTGATTGTGTCCTGCACGGAAGGGAGGGAGACCTCACATCAAGAGCGTATCGCCTTTAGGCCTGGAAGGTCCTCTCCGTGCTTTTATACGGTGCTCCGGCTATCATGGTGCCCTATTCCTTTCGGTCATCAGGAGATGATGGATGACGATCGCGAACAGCAGGCCATTCGTGCCGTAGGACGTTCGGAACTGTCTCGATGGCGACGTTGTCCGGGGCATACCTCCTGCAGGCCCACTGGCGGAAGCAAGTGAATAAGCCTACAGCCTTCGTGTGGGACTCGAGTCCCAACTCTAAGACTTCCTTTTCGGCGGCAGAGGATGGCGCCCCGTCAGTGAAGCACGCGGAATGGATCTGGGACAGATTTTCGAAATAATAAAAATAACTTTTACGTTCATTTTTTCAATATTAAACATATAAAGTAAAATTTGTTCACTGGGAGACTGTGATTGATGTTGAAACTTCCTTTCTTGGGGATGCAGTTTGAGTTTCCTGCTTAAAATTTATTGACCAGAGTGGAAATATAAATTGTTAGTTTTTCGAATTGTTAGTCTTACAACTGCCAACAATAAAATAGCCGCATCCTTGTCTCCATGGGGGTACGAAACGAAGAATATAAAATGTAAAAAATTAAATTGTGATTTCGCATCCGTAGGTTCGTTGTATTAGAAAAATATATTTCAATTGTGCAACGAATATGTATCTTTCCCAGCTCTTCAACCTCTATATTTGTTTTATGCAGTTATATATACTTCTGAATGAGCATTAATTTAAATAATCGGAAATTAAACAAATGGATATTAGAGTTTTGGTTTTGAGTTACTTTTATAAATAGTTTCAATTATTATACGTATATGTAAGTATATATAATTTTTTAATTACTTTTATTGCTATTAATTTTAATACTTTTAACACTAATATTTTTTTTAATTACTTATTTGCCTTAGTATCTACTAAGGCATATCTGATAATTGCAGATGGCGGAATTAATGTATTGCCTTTTATTTAATACAGTTCAAGCTTGTATTTAATCTCAGAGAATCACATTTATACGTTGGATTTTCTTATTTTGACGTTTTCACAGGGTTTTTTAGTAAGCATCAAAACACGACAATGACACAGGAGAAAATTCGCTAATAACTTGAATTTTGTGCGTAATATATGTAATCCTAGAAATGTATCTTTTTACATTGTGAATTAAACATTATGATGTTGAAGTTGATGTTAAACTTTAACATCTCTTATCATTTATCCTGAGTAATGCACCGCTGAAATGGATAAAATCTAGATTTGGACCTCGAATATCTCAAAACGCATAACCGCACAGGCTTACCACGTTTAAGCTGCGATGTTTGAGAATGAAATTCAGATCTAAACAGTTCTTTTTACTAGGCTATCGCATCCCGAGACATGTTGCGGGGGGGTGCAGCATCAATTCCGTCCGCGGATTATGGGCATCGGTTCAACTCCGAACGGGAAATTAATGGTCGAGCGACATGAAGGAGTTGCAGGCTCCGGAAAAGGCGAAGAGGAAAAGCATTTCGCGCAAGCAGAAGACAAGCGCACACTGACTGAGCGGGAAAACAGATAATTTCACGCACCCTACGATGGGACATGCGAAAATTTTAGCTCTCCGTTCTCGAATTAGAAAATAAAAGCTGGACTTTTATTTGCCGCGGCATAGCGAATCGCTGCTCAGTCCTCGAATGGGTTCGGGGACCTCCTTCAGCATTTCCGCACGCTCCGTTTCAATACCGTGCGGAGTCGAGCAGTTCCGCTGCGGAAAACTGCCTCATTTTTCGGGAGACGATCCCGTTTTGTGGGCGGTGCGATGCTACGTCCGAAACGTTGGCAACCCCGAGATTCGGAAGCGTAAAACCACGATTCGCGAGCTGCTCTTCAAGTGCGAGGAAGGTTTTCTTGGACGGACCTCTTCGGAGGAACTTCTGAGCTTCAACATTCTGATTTCGCGTATTTTTTTTTTTTTTTATTTAAAAACCGCTGACGTGGATGTATGCTGACGGAATGGGTGTGCTCGACTCGTGAAATTAAATTTTTTCAAATTCTTTTCCTTTTTTTTTCCTCCCCAGCAAAGGTTTACCGAGCATTGTGGTGCAGCCATTTGTGGTCTTGCGTTTCGGGCTTTGAAAAAATGAGACGGTGCATAAATATCGGAATGATTGGATTTGTCGGTGTAAAAACTGAGCTGTAAAAGAGGCAACTTTCATAAGCGAAACTGACGCGGATTATCAAAGGACATTGGCGCGGGTAAGGATTGAATTGATACCTGATGCAGGAAAAAGGGGAAAACAGAAAGATTTTTGAACAGAAATAAAGGATTCACGGGGGAGGTAGATGGGGACACGACGCTGTGCAGGTTCTTTTCGTGCTCTTCAGACATTCAAATTACAGGCCCGAAAGCACATAAAAAGCAATCCAGTTTGCATTCGATTATGGTGACAGAAGTAGTTGAAACAAAGGCATTGAAATTCTCTTAAATTCAGATGGGATTTTGCTCTTCTCTCCTTCTCTTTTTCCTCTAATTTGAATTTTTCCTGCCTCGGATTTCGGATGGAGGCAACGGAAAAAAACAAGCGTCTGTAGAATTTCTCGAAAAGAACAAAGAACAGTGTCGAATCTTAATTCTCAGTTAATTGTAGTGCAGAGAGCATCTGCGAAAGCCTCGGGAAAAAATTTGCTTCCCTGAGAAACATTAACGCAACCATTATTTATGAGCTTTTTACAAGAGATGTCACTGTCAAAGTCGAGTTTATGACGGTCCAAAAGAACATAAAAAATAGGTTTGCAATGGATATTTCTGCAAATAGAACAGGTACAGGAATATCTAAGTGCGACATTATTAACGAATTGTCACGTTTAATATTAAAATTTTAACATGTTATTTTACTGTCGTGGGTTGAGTTGTGAAACTGCGTTTTTTTTTTATTGCTTATACCTTAAAAAAGTTATTTCGCTTACATCTCCAAGTCCGCTTTCCTTATTTAACGTTCCCTTTTTCTCATTTTCTTGCATTTGACTCACTTTGGACGGCGAACACGGCTCGTCGAAGGGAGGGTAAAGAACAAAAAAGACGAGGGATGCGCCGCACTTATAACCGAGAACCCGCGTAAGGATGAGAGGCAAGGGGAAATTTATGTGGAAATTCTGTGGGAAAAGCCGCGCTAAAATGAATAAAAATGACGGCAAATGCGTATGCCGCAAATTGTTCTCCAAACGGGCTTTCGATCCTTGAACAGCATCGTTTATAAGCTCCATTTATAAGTAAGTTATTTTGTGTCCGCCGAATCGCATCTGCGTTAAAAACCTGAAGAGTGGCGGAACGGTTTGAGCTTTCGAAGCGTAATGGAGTTGTCCGCTATAAGCGGTGCCACGAGCTCTCTGTTGTTTTTCTTTTTTTTTCGCGAACCAGTACATAATGCGCGACCGCAGATCGACATGCTTCCCATTGATTTTTCTGTTTCCTGCAACCGTGTCAAAGGTCATAGGACAATGGCTGAGAAGGAGAACATGCGATAAAAGGAAATCGCTTAAACCAGCAATTTGAGAGCAGGCCTTCACTCTTATCCGTCATATGTGTTACCCAACTAGGGCTTTATTTCAAATGAAAACAGCTTCTTTATTTTTCAACCTTCGAACTTGTTTTTCCATTTTGGAAGGAAAATTTTCATAAAACTTCGGTTAACATTAAAAATATTGTTGTACCTCGATGATTAGGATCGAAGTTGAAATTCATTCGCCTGATAGCCGGAAAAGATTTCGAACCTTTAACCCGAATTACATGGCTTTGCAGTAATCTTAAAGGCGATTATGTAAATTAAAATAAATAAATATATATACACTAAGTGAAATTATCGAATAATTCTACACGTAAACACAAATCTAAATGTGAATATATTGTCAACTTAAATTTCCTGTTTCATATTTATAAACAAATCCGCAACGGAAGTTGATTTAAAAGAAATTAATTATTGGATTTTTCGTTTATATTTAGTGGTAAATGATTTTGCTTTCATGGCGAAAAGGGTAGATACGAATGAACTCCGGCTAATAAATAAGTTTTGATGTCATTAACTGCTGGAAAAAAAATAAAATTGACTTAGGTAACTTCTTCAGTCATATATTTCGCATATAACCGAAAATTCACGGTTATATTGGACTCCATAAATCGGAAAAGGGCCGCTTTGTTTGGCCGCAAACTCCGATTAACCAATATGTCATGATTAGCAAAAAATTTAAAACTTTCTTCCTTTTTACATCAGATGCACAAAAAGAAAAAAATATGTGTCACATATACATGTATAATTCCTTCTTTTTTTCATGCAGAGACGAAGAAGAAAAATAAAAATGGAGGATAATTGTCATTATAAGCGTAAAAATTTAGAATGAATTTTCACACGCACGAAGAGCATCGCATTCGATTTTTTGAAGCCGTGATCGATTATAGCGCAATACATGGAGATTATAAAACATATTACAAACCCAAACTAAAAAGCTTTTTGACCGATGAAAATATGAACGCACGACATCAAATGAAATCTCAAAATATATTAAACCTTAACAAACAAGCAAATTACAATTTACCGTTGATTACTTCAACAAATCATTGCAAATATTTTAATTTAATATCATTTAAGAATATTATATTTATCATTATTTGAATTGTAATGTTATTTATTTCAATAAAATTCTCCTTTAATATGTCAGTTAAATACAATCATTATTAAAATCCAGTAATTGAAAAAAACAAAAGGAACTATAGTTAATTTAGTATCTATTCCGAACAAAATATATATATATTTATATGTATAAAACCTCTTTTCATATATTTACAAACTTTTTAAAAGTCTTCAGAGAGCTAATTTATTACGTTTGTATTAGTTAAAATGTTATAACCGAAGAAATGTTTCTTTATGATGTTATTCGGACTTTGTAAGAAGGTTGTTTATATATGTATGTATAATTCAAGTTTAGAATTTCAAACTCTTATAATCTTGAGGGAAATGAAATACAGGAAAGTGGGAATGGAATTGAATTGAGCAGGTTTTTCCTTCGGTCTAGCTCCTTCTGTGGTTTATGGGGCAACTTTTCCCAGGGAAATGCATTCATTTATTTATTTATTTTTTTTTTGAGGTAAAGGACGGATGAAAAGTTCTTTTTACAGCGAGTGGGAATTTGCTGAGTCCCATGCAAATTGCTTATCTCGCCTCTAGTTTCAAGAGCCACCAACCCCCTTTTGAGCGAATGGCAAAAACGAAAAGGAGGATATTTATTTATAAACATACATACATATAAAACCGGATCATATATTATTTGCTTGTTGCGTGCACATCCTTTCCTCATGTGGCTCCGATATTAACAGTATCGAAATTATCTTCATTTTGTTATAAAGCTTTTTCAAAAATTATAAACGCCAGGCGATTGCAAATTCTGTAAAGTTTACGGGTTACATGTTGAGAAATTTCAGTTCTTGTAATAGTATGGAAGTCTGAAGGATTTACCTTTGACTTTTACGTTATGAAAGTATTTAATAATAGCATCAGACTGCTTGCAACAATTCACTGATACTTTCGGCAAGATAGCAAAAAAAGGAAATTATAGCAAAAATACTGCTATCAACTTCGATATGAACTGCGAGATGCGATTTCAATCTTTCTAAAACAGAATATTGAATATAATATTGAATTATATGCGAAAATCGTTGCGATGGTTACATGTTGCTGAACAATCGTGTTTGGGGTTTTAGTGAATAATTTTAAGATGCAATATTACAAAATGAATATCGCGATGAAGACATTTATCTTGCAGATGAAATATTTGATATATGATATTAATCCATATTTAATGTAATTTATAATTCCTTATATTCAAATTCACAAAATACCTATATGATTTAATTGCAATTTTGAAGCAACGGTCACACAGAACTTTTTATTCGTGTAATGCACACATGGCGAAAGCTTAATTGCGTATGATATCATATAGATTTCATATAATTTAAGTTTTGCGTTTAGTCTAATGCTTAGATTTTTTCCATCTTTTATTTTAATAAAATAAAATTTACATTTTTTCGTAGGCTACAAGCACTAAATACCAAAAATATATCAAATAGTAAAAAGAAATAGGAATGCTTTTTAATGTCTTTTTGAATTTATAATATTTACCTTCATCAGGAAAAATATAATATTGTTGATATTGTATATTTTCAAGGTTGTCATTTTGTAAAAAATTTTATAGTTTTTTACATTTTCAAATAAAAAAACAAATTTCATCATATTTTCGTCTGCCATTCGATTTAAGTGACTAATCTTTAAAATTTGCCCATTACCACATGGAAAGCCAAATAATAAGGAAAAAGATAAAAAATATATATATCACTTTTGATGATGTCCACATAAAGATTTCAGATTTTTCTTATTTTATCGTAACAGACGTTCGACATAAAAAATCCATTTATCTCTATATATTGCTTCTGTAATAACATATAAAAAAAAATACGAAAGAAACAAATATTGCTATTTTATGACTCAGTATAATGATGGAGGAAAATGTTAGTGACTTTTTTTTCATTGATTCGTAGAGTAATAGGAACAATTTTTTTATATGTTGATTATTATTATTATTAATATTATATTATCAATATAAATAAAGAACTCAAAAGTGGAAAAACACATATATTTGTGGCGTTCCTTTTTCAAACTCTTAATTAGATTCACAAGTCGAAGTTATACACTGATGGGGGATCTAATT
Organism: Ricinus marginatus; assembly: GCA_028565995.1. NCBI lineage: Eukaryota > Metazoa > Arthropoda > Insecta > Psocodea > Ricinidae > Ricinus > Ricinus marginatus. The sequence continues at coordinate 8,578 of JAOWBB010006771.1, forward strand.
AATTGACATTTATTACTTATAAATACTTATGGGAGATTTTTTCCTACAAGTTCTTGTCGCTGGTAAGACGCATTTACCATGAAATGCTATATTGATAGCGTTTCGAAATGATGTAAACGCAATACTGTAGTAAAAATTATGGACTATAAAAATAAGACAAAAATAGAAAAAGTAACTCATACACCTACATTTTTATGTAAAATAAAATCGTTGTTTCATGAATTTTTGGTAAAACACCTTTAAATTGAACTGAAAGAAAGTTACAGCTCCTTAAGAAACATGTTTAAAGATGTTAGATTGAACTATGTTATGTCAAAAGAAGATTTGGGCACGTACATACATATGCTGATGCATATGGAAGTCTCTCAGCGATTTTGTTAAAAAAAAAAAAAAAAAAAAAGTCGTAGGTTTTGAACGTCAAACAGGCCTGCGCAAAAAGTACGAAATTTCAGTTCATATTAAATTTAACGTCCTTAAAATGGGAATATATCCGCGATTGACGGGATATCATGTGCAGATACTCGAATTAAAACCTTTTTCGTAAAACGAAAGTGAATGCAGGTTAGGTTACATACATCCATTTAGGTTACGCGTATCAATGCAAATTTTTGTGTTTTTTTTTTTTCACGACTTGAACACTTCATGCATTACCTTCCTTTTTGAATAAGGAATTGGACCGTCGGGAAAAAGGTTAAGCGACGAACGGTGAAAAGCATCGTTATAACCGACGGCGAAAAATCTCCAGTTGATGTCAGCGGCGAGAAACAAATCCTTTAAATTCTGGAAGAACAGATTAATAAACTTATTCCATAAACCGCGATGCAAAAAGTACCTTCTGTTCTTTTAATTAATTTTTTTTCCTCTTCAGTTTAAAAAAAAAATATTTTTTTATTCCTCGCTCGTTTTGTCTACATCGGAGAGGAAAACTCGATTTTTCCGCAGCGTTCCTGGGCCGGTAAAGGCATTTCCCTTGCCCCCCGCCTTATAACCGAAGATTTTTGCGATGTGCGATTCTTAACCGGTTGTCCCAGGCGACTAGCGGCCTTATTGTTTTTCAGCATTCTTCACGTGGCAGGTTATCAATTATTCTTACGTCGAAGGTCAGGGTCGTTACCGCGGCACACGTGAAGAAAACATCGCGATCCGGTGCACTCCGTTTTCGTGACGTAAAACGGCATTGCTTCGAAAACATTATCTGCCAGGATTCGCACTGCCACGGGGTTCTGCCGAACCACCCTGAAATATCCTCCCTCATCCCCAGGCAATGATCGGATAGTTAAATGCTTCGGATGTTCGCACTAGGAAAACCGTCTGCGCATTTTTGTACGTCAAATATCGCGGATCGTGAAAATTGTCATTTTCCAAAAGCTTTTTAGGTGATTCCGTCACAATGCGAATTCGAACACGGTTAAGGAACAGATTAAAGTCATAAACATGAAGTTTAATTTCGCAAAGTACAGTGGTATAGATTTTATCTCAAAGCAGAGGTATTATTAAACTGAAATATAAATGCTTGTATGAATATTACAGAGTGTGGGAGTAATTCATATTTGAAATCTTTTTTGACTCGTATAAATAATTAATTATGGGATGCCTTTGATTAGCGATTTCATTTCTGTAAAAAATATAAGTATATAGAGATTTAAACCTTCTCTTCGAATATTTTTAAAAAATATTATAAGTTTTTTGCTGAAAAGTTTATGCGAATATTCACAATTAATGATTATAAATTTAAATAAACAACGTATTCGAATCAATAGTATGTTTATATCGGCGTTTGTATCTTCATATAAATTTAAAATATGGATTCTAATGCAGTAAATATCTTAATCCGAAAGAGTCAAAGAAAAAAAGATAAATTGCGAAGGCTGTATTGTTATTAGCTGATTTTCATGTGCGTATTGGATATTTTTTTTTTTCGGGGATTCAAACGCAGAATGTTTTTTATCTTTAGATTATTCTCTGCAAATGAATCGTAATAATTTATATTAAGCAGATAGCGTTAATAAAAACCATATTGTAAAAATAAATTGTCTTTTCCAACTGTGAGTTTAATCAAAACGACTTTTTTAGATTTGTTTCTTACCGAGTTGAACGATTATTTAGCACGATTACAACAGACAAATTTCGGGCGTTCTCTCGGCTGCCGACACTTTATATTACAGTTTCAAGCAGAGAATGCTTTGATGTATTGAAAAATTGGATGAAGGTATCTTTTGATGAAAGGGCTTTCTTTGTAAATCCGTAAAGTTTGAAAATTGAACGAACATTGTGCTCAACTTGTTCATTTTCTTGTGTGAGAGAGAAGAAGAGTGATCCTGCGAAGCGCGCATATACTCGATTTAACTTTAATATACAATTTCGAAATGGGAAAATAGGGAAGAAAGAATCCGGGAGCCTGGAAATCTGGAAAAGCTCCACCGTGATTGAAGATTTTTTTTTCTTTTTTTTAGACATAGAATATAATTAAAAGGAAATTTCAAAGAGCGGTACAGGTATTCGGTCCGCGAGGAATTTCCTTTGTCTTTCCTCCTTTTTTTTTTTTTCCTCGTTCGCAAACTCACCGCTGTCGGCGCAAGTTTTTTCGTAATTTTTCCCGTTTTCCACCCCGAAATTGGAGAAAATTTGAACTGTCCGCGAGAGGGAGGAGAAATTAAGAATTTTTTCCTCTTAAGGGTAGTTTTCGACAATTCCTTTTTCGCCCCTTTTTCATTGCTTAGCGACCGCCTTGGATTTTTCGTCTCGATGGGATTCCGAGGTTGCCGATTTTCAGTCGAATTCGCTTTCTTCCACGTCGGGCCCGTCAATTTCCACGTTTTATGCACTCGTAAAATCGCTTTCCAGAAGGGGTAAAATGCCTTGTTTCGGAAAGATTTCGCTTTGCTTCGGTGAACACTAAGCGGAAAAATCTAAAACGAGGGAAGGAACTTCCGTCTCCGGTCCGAAATCGGTCGGGAGTGAGGGAAGCGATTTTGGGTCCATTTTGTCCGGATTCTGCAGCATTCGGCGAACGGAAAGTTTGATCCACCTACTTGAAATGAACATCAAATTTCAATTAAAGTAAGATTTCGAGCGTGAAAGTCGGACGCTGATTCGGCTGGAGACACGATTTTCGACGTGGTTTTAAAACTACGCCTTTTCTCGCAATTTTCTCATTCGAACGCAGGAAAAGTCGTTTTCGGGGGGGCTTGAAAGCGAGGCGAAATTTTTCCATTTTTCGGTGCGATGCATTTTCCCCCAGTTTAGGTTGATTAAAATAAAAAGGGAAAAAGGAAAACTTTGTCTGGACCGATCCTCCTCTGTCGTTCCTCGGAAGGGATGAATTTCCATTTCGTTCTTCTGCATCCGGCAACCGCGTTAATCTTCTTACGGGATGATCCACCGCCAATATTACTTTCCTTCCTTCTCCTTTTTCCGCGATATTTCGATAAAATATTCCGGAAAAGCCGCCGCCTCGGGCGGTGCCGCGGAATCCGTGCCTCAAGAGATCAATGCTCTCCCCCCGCGAGCGATCGCTTACGATGCCGCGACTCGGGCACAGACGACAGCGATGATGCGCCGATTTTTCAATTTCCCTTGACATTGCCCGATAAAAAAACGGCGTGAAATTTGAACCGAGCGCTTCCGTCATCGGGTACTTTTCCGCGGTTTCGCTGTCGTCCGCGAACGCGAAGCCTAAACACGATGCGGAAAGTATAAAAGCTGCGGGGGCACGCGTTCGGGCATCAAAACGCGATCGAGCTATCGAAAGTGAAGTTCAGAATTTTTCATTTTTCCTCTCCTCTCTCCAGTCGAAAGGTAAAAAGTGTCATCCGACTGCCGTTGTAGCTTTTCGGGAAACCTTTTAACCAGACGGAGGCGCGAACTCGGCAAACGCGAAAACTGATGAGTTTGATACGATTTTTCAGAATCAAAGAGCTGCCATGATCATCGGATCTGCCACTCGTTACATCGGCGGAAGACGTGCTGTGCAAACAGTTTATTGGCGAGCTTCTCAAAATGAGGAAAAGCTCGTGAAAATTGGAAAAAATTTAAACGTGAAAAAGCTCACACCAGATGAGAATGTCAGCATGAGGACGAGGTATCCCGACAGGATCACTTCAAACGCAGCAGGAAAGATCAGAGCCAGCTTTACTTAGGTACCTCGCATAATACGCCGCATGCTTTATATATTAAACAATAATTTCAGACATAAACTAATGCTAATTTATAACATTTTTTTTCCGCAGCGCTTCTGCAAAAGTCTCAACTTCAGACGGAATTCCTGCTTTCGCCTTGCTGTAAATAATGTGATATTGCCTAATTTATTTTATTTATTAAGTGTTAAAAATAATATTTATATATTGTAATTTATTTATACTGAATTTGCCATCAATATAATTTTATAATTAAGAAACAATTTAAGAAATTTTTCAGTTGCATCCGATACCATAAAATTGTAAAACATATATCGCAATGCAATAATTTACGATGTTAAGCGATGCCAAGATCAGTACATTCAGTAATATAAGTCGCGTTAGTTTATACGAATCTGAACCGAATCCAAGCCTCATCCAACACACTGTACAGAAGATAAACCTGTAAAATTGTTGAAATTGGAATTCAGAAAAAAGACGCAGATATATATATCCGTTTCATAAAAATGGCAAGAATTTGATTAGGTTTTTGCTGCAAATAATGAAAAATCCAAAGTTTAATAATTAAATAAAATTTGTGCAACAATAAAAATAAGAGAAAAAGAAACGGCTCCACGTTATTAATTGCGGAATTTTTAAAAAATATTCAAAACTGATTTTATAAGCGCAAAAGAAGGTTAAACATAATTTAAAAACGGGGAAGAAAAAAAATAAATTTAACGATCCGCACTGAAATTAGCCGATCGTGCAATGCAAACAATGCGAAATTGCAGGAAAATGGTTTTACATCCAGAGTATTGCATTACAAACGGAAGTTAAATAATATATATATATATATTTTTATAACAGCGGCTGCAAGTCGATCTTTTAATACGAATTCCGCAGGTCGTACCCACATACGCACATCGTTAAAGGTAAAAACGTGAACCTCATATTACAGTTAATCCGGGGGCTCAACCTGCAGCAGAATAAAAAGTCCGAGGTCCACGGTTCAAATGTATCCCGGGTTTGTTTCCATCGCTGAGCATTCCTCTACCGGGGGTTTTTCGACTGCAAAATGCCGGAAACCTTCCGCACCAAAACAGAGAGTGGTGAAACTCGCCCCCGAACACACATCATTCGAATCCTGGGGATGAAGGCAGAAAATCAGGCGGAAAAGAGGCATGAATATATTTACGTGCAATTATTCGGCAACTTCCGTTACGATTTTCTTCAATATTATGCACAGGCGTATAGGTTATTTTGCGATCTGTTTAACGTATATCTATTGAACATTATATATATATTTAAAAAACAAAAATTTTTTGCGGAAAAGTGCTAGATCAGTTTCACGTCAGGAAACTGTATCACAAGTGCAGGGATCGGGAAAATACATTGTCGAAAACCCTGTTCCCGTTTGCGTGGGGACTGCCGCGGGGGCCGCTTCCAAATGCAAAAACGAAAATTTTTCGCTTTTTTCGCCTTTTCCAATTTTCAATTCCGCACACTGACCGGGCGAAATCCTTAATACCTGACGCCGGAATCGAAATCACACTTGCGAGGAAATGAAATTTCCATCGGCACACGCTCGGCAGAGCCCACGAAATGCCGAACGGAGGAAGAACCGGATGAGATTTAACAGGACAAGAACGAAAGTCAAAGTAATTTGAAACCCAATTTGTGCAACTCGAATGTGACAACTCAAAATTCTCCATTTTCCTTTCTTTTTTATCCATCGTCGGCGGACAAACAACCTGCACACCGACCGTAACTCGATCGAAGTCAATCCTGCAGCGATTCGCCGTGCGGATGCACTGTTGGAACGTTTCTTATTCGGGATCGCCGTGAAATTCGATACAGGATTCACCCGTAAGCCGAAAACGTTTTCGTTTCGCTTTTGCCATCCGATTTAGAATCTGAATGTCGTGCTGAACATAACCGTTCTCGACGGGAGTTTGCGGTGTGTTTTTCATCGTGAACGAAAGGCTGTTTTTTTGATAGCGCCCCGAGCCATTCCTGCTGTCGGGGACTTTGTTAACCGACGTCTGTTGCATGCGGGGCGATCGGCGTTGAAAATGTTTTTTTTTTCTTTTTTAGAAGGTTCAAACCGGGCCTTGCCAAGAATAAAGGCGGTCGAAACATTTCCGGGGAGATCCATTCGGGAACGCGTTTGATAAAGCCGTTTCGGAAGCGACGCGTCCCGGGGGAAAACAGGAAACACCCTCGTCGGATGCGTCAGGCCGAGGATTTGATTTTGGAGAAACGTCGGAAAAGCAAAGCCGGGGGGGGGGGGGTTTGGCGGGGCGCCGAAGGAGTTTTTCCTCGCCCGAAAACTCTTTGAAACGTTCCTCATATTCGACCGAGTTTCGCAATTTGGGATTTTCCAATTAAATAACCGAGATTTTTCCATTGTCTCGAAATTGAAACATAGGAAACGGAAAACTCTCGAGCGGGATCCACGGGATAGAAAAATTCGAACCGCCGAAATCCCATCTTTTGCCTGCCCCCGAACGGCGGGAAAAATTTTTCGGTTCTCCGATCCGCCCGGCGAATTTTTTTTTTCATTTTCGAGTCCCCGACCCGGGTCCGCGGTCAGGAAAGTGTCGTCCCAACCCGGCGCCGCGCCGCGAGACATTTTTCTTTCGCTCACAGTTTTCCGAAGTTTTCCTCCATCCGAAACGACGGGGTTTTCCCGCCCGGCGGAAAAGCCGATTGACCTGCGGGGAAGGCGCGGATTCGTGCGGTGGCGACTGATGATGCAGGCGAAGCGGAAAAGGTCTCTTCCTTCAGCCTCACCGGGAAAAATCCCAACAGCCCAGAACCGAGCTTTTTATGTCTTCAACAACGAAGTGGCCATTAAAAAAAAAAAAAAAGGAAATTTTCAGTTTAGTAACCGAACTCCGTAAGTGGTGAATTATTGTTTGAGGAAGTTTTTAATATTTTCATTTTGCTGCCTTTTTTCCGAAAGGAAAAAGTGGGCAAGAAGCCTTTTGTGGGGCTTCAAGTGGCACAGCGGCTGTTTGTCATTTTCATTTACGTGCTTCCTTTGTTCGCAGGCTAATAGGATGAACAAAATTTTTATATTGCGGTTATTAATTTATATATATATTATATAAATATATATGTTACAACTGGAAAATTATTTTATAGTGAAACAATAAATAAAGTCTGGGATTGGAAACCTTCGGACGGCGATGATTCTACGCCGCACCCTTCAGAAGGGGATGTTCTCGTGCAGGTACTGTCTGGGGCCGCCCTCAGCAAATTCCGATACAACGTGATCTCGACCGCTCAGGACCCATTTTGTCGTGAGCAATCCCTCCACTCCCACGGGACCTCTTGCGTGTATCCTGGCCGTGCTGATGCCGACTTCGGCACCTGAAAAGAAGAAAAGAAACCGGAGCTTTAATGCGGGGAATTATCCATTTTTGCGGACCCAGGTGGCCTTACGCTTGTAAGCGAAACTCGTGAATTTTCTCCGGTTCGGTTCCAAGTTTCATTTCCGTAAAGTTCAATTATTAAATTACCCGCAGCCAATACGTGAGCCGTATCTTCCCGCGGGAAAGCTCGCGGGATTTTCCCCGTCACGAAAATAACCTAACTTGATCGTCTTCGTCCTGCGGGTTCGGTTTTTGCCGTCTGTTCCGTTGCGTGCCTCGTCCGGGAAGGATTTTGGTTTTTTTTTTTTTTTTTTTTTTTTTCCTGCTGCGCCTTCCCCATCCGAAAGGAACTTGCTCCTTCTGAATCATGAAAGAATCATCCCCTGCGGTTTCCAATTCTCCAACGTAATGTGTTACGTTTGATTCACGTCGAGGGTGAGCGAACCCCGGTTTCGTCTCGCAAGGTCCCAACTTCCGAAACGTAAAAAGTTTCTCCTCCGAACCTCTCAGTGAAGTTTTCCTTTGCTCTTACCACTTAGGTCATTAGTCATTACTTCGGACTGTGGCTTCGGCGGAAATAAGTCTTCGAGCTCGTGATGGTTTTCTGGTTTGGAACTTCCCGTCCCGGACGGAAAGTCGTCAGCAAGTTTTAGTGCGAACGGATTTCGATATTATACAACTCGCACGCCAGCAATGACGCTCGATCTTCAAAATGTTCATGTGCGCAAAACAATCGAAGCACAAAGACGTTCATTTTGCACATCCGGTAATTGTTTTATGAGCGAAAACCAGTTATAGACGTAAATTGTAAGCCGAAGATTCTGTGATCTTCGGTTATAATGAAAAACATTCGGATAATAATTATTTTCTCCATTTTCCTTCAGCTTTATGATTTTCGTTCCCGTGCAGTCGCACTCTTTATCACACGCCCGATCGAAGTTTAAAAGCGACAGCGCCGAAATAACTCGTGAAAGGCAGAGGGGGTCGCTCTCTGCAGTTCATCTAATGGGAAATATATGTTTGCATTAGTTGGTGAGCGTTGGCTGCTGTTGTTTTCGAAGTTAAATCCAGTTGCTGACGGTGCTCGCCATTCCGCATTGTTATGTTCTTGGTGGTTTCGAAGGAGTTCAGGGATGGTTCGCCGATGGGTAACTTTATAAGGAGGAAGTGCGTCTTGAAGTTTCGTCAATCGCCCTCAGCCGATTCCGAACTCGACAACTTTAATATCATAAAGCTTTCCGAATCCCGCATTTCAAAATTCCTTCGGTTACATTTCCTCCCGTAACATTGTACCGTATGCGATTTCGAGCAGTAGAAGAATTATTTTCATATCCGTCTGCAACATATCATCATCTCCGGTTCGCCGTATGAGCCACCGCCGAAATCGCAAAGGATTTTTGCGCTGCGAAACAAGACAATTCTGCTTATGTCTAAATTTCGAGCTTAAGTCTTCCGAAAATTAAGTTATGAAGTCTTGAAATAATTTTTTGGGCACAGGCATGAAATATCTCACAAAAGCGAAGCTTTGCGCCGAAAAAAAAGGAGCGAATTACAAATTCGGATGGGATCAGGAAAGTTTTCCGTGATTGTTAGACCTTTGCCAATATAAAGCGCAAAAATATCATTTCTAAATATTATAAAAAGGCGATGCGTATTTGCGACGGATTATTTATGTGTATACACATACGCACCCGGGGAAGGAGAAAGATTTTTTTTTTTTTTTGCATGCAAAATATTTTTCCTTTTTTCCATAACGCCCAATGCAGTTTTCATGATCGAATTTTTAGCGTTGACGCCTGCATCGGAACGAAATTTAATTTACACATTCGCAACGGTAGTTACTAAGAGCTCTACAACGTTAACATACGTAATTTTCATTGTTAAATATAATTTTAAATATCTCACGATTGCATTTAAACAGATTGCTGCGATTAATTCGTTAATCAGATCTCTAAAGATGCGGTTGGTTTTCAGACGGTGGACAGTTAACCACGTCGGCCTGATATTGTGAGCAGCTACCACCACTTCTATTTCATGTTCGATGTTTTTGTCTTTATAAATGTATTATCTATGTGTATTTATTGCAAAAAAAAAAGAAAGGAAAAATTAAGATTTCCACAACTTAACGGAGGAGAAACTTTAATTGCTATGGTGGTTTCCATCAAATTCATATGGGCAACGGACAAGTTTCGCCTGGGACTTGTCAAAATGCGAATTCTGCACGGAAAAGGGTCCAGGTTTGTAGTTTCTTTTATTGGGGG
>JAOWBB010006772.1:2887-18313 GCA_028565995.1 Ricinus marginatus
ACTTGCCTCATGGCTAAAATTTAAGCGGCCATTGGGATATTTGTGTGAAAAAAAAATTCAAAATTTCTGGGATGCCGTAGCTGCGGTATCAAAAGAGGTGTGAAACTTAAGTTTTCAATTTTTTCCTGCGGTTTCCTGTTGGAATTTGAGCGAAATTTCGATATCCTTTTTTTTCTTAGCACGAAGCTGACTTGCCTCATGGCTAAAATTTAAGCGGCTATTGGGATATGTGTGAAAAAAAAAATTCGAAATTTCTCTTGAGAATGTTTTTATATAATTTTTGTTATTGGATTTTATTTTTCCGAGGTATTTTCTGGAAATTTTCTGCTGAGTTTTTTGATTTGCACTTTGTATTTTTTCTGTGAGGTGATATTTTCTCGGCTTTATATACTTTTGCCTTATGTTTCCTTTTTTTCTCCACTCATATGAAATAAATTTTTTACTAATTTTTGGTGTCATTTTCGGAGGAAATGAAGGAGTCTTAACATAATTTTTTTTAGGTCTAAAATTTTTTTCCGTTATTTTAGATCTTTTTTTTTTGTTTTCGCAAATAATTAAATATTTTGTTTATAATGTAAATTAATAAAAAAAATTATTTAACATTTAGCGTTAGTTCGAATTTACCTGATTTTTGTAGAATGCGGTCGCAAAATTTTCCGAGCATGTGACATCACTCCAATTTTGAATGCGAATTTTTTTACATAAAATTTGAAAAGTCGCCTCAATTTTATCTGGCATTAGAGCTGCTCGCTTTACGTTTGCACAAAAGAATTTAACATATTACTTTCTGTACATTTGGAGATGAAATGAATGGATCAGGGGTAGTAGATGCCATACACAGTTGTTTGTCCATATTTTTGGCGCCTCTTTTTGTTTATTCAGTTTATGTTCCATGTTCTTATTTAAAGATAATGTAGATGTATTCCTGTTTTTTTTTAATTAGTCTTCACCGATTTTTTTTGACGTGAATATTTTGTTTTCAGTTGTATTTGGCACTTTCATAACTGAAATAATACTGAATCATAACCTAGGTATAATAATATATTCTATTGTTTTCGGCGCCGCCATATTTGGTCGCCATTTTAAAACCCGTTACGCTTCATTTAACAAGCAATGCCGACCATGAATAACTTTTGGTACCGATATGTCAATTTGTCTTTGAAAAATCTTCAACAATTTTCAACCCCTCCAAACAACTCCAAAATTACCTTCATGGGGGCCTCCTAAATTGGTCCTTTTCTCTATCTGTAGTTTATAGGGGCCTGGTTTCGTCCTAGATTTCGGCCCCACCACCCAAAATGTCCACCTCCCACCCATTCCTAAGATCTTTAAGATTCCATTGTTTAACATGCCACTGGAAATTTTTTCTGTTTCTTTAATGTTTTCACTAATTTCCCGATCGTTCCTCCGCGAAATTTCCAGAAGGTTCCAGGTTCGAAAACCTTGGCACGGTCCTGATGTGCCCGTGGAGAAGCAAGGGAGAATATAATGCCTCGCCTTCTTTGTGTTTAAAGGGTAAAATGCGTTAAACTTATGGAATTGACATTCAACCGAGAATTCCTTCCGTTGCGATTCCTGCCCTCAACTTCACTCAGGGTTTTTTTTCTTTGTGGTTCAACCGTGGAAGAATTTTCCTAGCCTCCCGATGAGTTGCCCATTCTCGAAAATCATCTCTGCCACGGTTGCTTCCATAACAATAAGCCGTGGCACCTTCTTTCCGCAGGTTAAAGCAAACTTCTGGATGATCCTTTCCAGGAGCGGGGCTCCATTCGACGCCTTACGCGAACCGACAGCGCGAAAAGAGAAGGCACCAGCAAAACGTCCCATCAGGGGTTCGAACTTTTAAAATGGCATTGCAACAAAAGCAATTTGGGCATCGGAGCAATAATTGGAAGATGTTTACGGCGATTGCTGCCATACGGAATTGGGTGATTTTCTCAAGCTATCGGAGGGAAAATGATAATATTGTCACCGAATCCGCAGCGCGGGAAAGAAACCGGAAAAGGTTTAAGGTTTTTCGGTACGGGTGACCGACCGTTGCCCCCGTACTGACTCTCGAGAGTATTTTGACCCCGGAATGAGACTTGGACCACGTACAGGCTTTTAAGGAATGCAAATATCAAACAATCGGTGTTTGGTATCCACTCCGCCGCATGCCAGGGTGACGTTGTACCTCCCGCGTCAAGCTTCGAGAGAATACAAATCCATCGGAAAAGGAAAGAAGTCGAAGGAGGATTTGAGTTATCTTTGAAATTGAGCTTTTCCATCTTGATTCGAGATGCAAACGAAAGCGGCGGCAGAAAATCCGATTCTTCTCATAAAATGTAAAATATTTTAATTGCATCGGACCCGCATATTTATCAAGATTTCTCTGTTAATTCCAACTAATTCAACATCGCGGGTTTAATTATAAAGGTATTTACAGAATTATATTCTGACGGATTGAATAATAAATTTTTGTAGTCGTACAAAATGTGGGTTTTATAAATTCTGAACGTATCTCGGAAAGTTTATCTCATTAATATCCGGTTGATGGCGAACTCGAGGGTGAAAACTCGAAAATGCAATGTTGCAGATAAATGGGTTTTCCTTTAGTAATTGGGTAAAGCAGGAATCCTGTCGGGGATCACATACTTCTTCTTAAGCGTTCTCATCTGAGGAGTGAAAACCTGACGCAAACCTGTAATTCACGACTAAGGCAGAAAGAACATTCTAGAATTGAATGGAGAACTGTTAATTAGCCCCCCAACTCCCTACTAATTAAACAATTTCAAGTGTATGATATATAAGGAATAAGAGTCTCGTGTTCACAGTACCAAATGAGTTTAAGCACCGGGTGAAATGTCAAACGATTTCGGGTTTTTCTTTTTTCTCTGCGTTTTTTCCGTCGGTTTTGGCTTCAACATACGGGATGACGTGCCTTGGTTTAAGGACCGCGAACGCATCACCGATCGATGTAAGTATCCGGAGGGTTGCTGCCATCCCTTAATAGTGAACTCTCCCGCTCGAGGATCTAAATCCAGAGAGAGGAATTAGCAAAAATAAATTGAAAAAAATAGAAAAGCAAATAGTGAAATTGGGTTCGTGAGTAATTCATAATCCCAAAATGCTGAGCCCCCCCCCCCGGTGCTTTGGTTCTGAGCATTTTCGTATTCGCTCGTGCCCAAAAAAGTTTTTCCACGGGAATTTTTCGCTTTTGGGAAAGTCGAAAGATCGCTCTGCAGTTTTCCCTTTGTTAGCTGAGCTATCCATCGGGAGATTCGGATAAATGGCGAGCAACAGCACATTGAAAATTCTTTTTGTTCCCGTGTAAAAACCCCCCGACATCTTGGAAATATTCGCAGTTCTGGTTGGCATGATCAACGGTCGCAATGCTTTGTGCAACGGAACCCACAACGGCGACAGGACTCAAGGCGTCTGCCTCTCCCACAGAGAGTGCTCCGCAATAAAAGGAGAGAGAATCAGTGCCTGTTCCTTCCTCGGGACCTGCTGCCTCATCGAAAGCACTTGCTCCGACACCGTGTCGGCAAAACTTTCGTATTTCGTCACCCCGAAGGTATTTCAGCCGGACTGCGACCTCACTGTGAAGCCCATCAACGGGGATGTCTGTCAGTTAAGGTAAAGACTGCAGAAGAGCGCAATCACCAAACTAGCTCGGTCTGCTGGTTTTCAACATTAATTCTCGTTTTAAGGCTCGACTTCGAAAGGTTTTCCACGGCGGGCCCGACCCAGGCCAGCGACGATTCGAAAAGATCCTACCAGTGCCATCACGATGCCTTCACGGTGGCAACCTCCGTCGGCAGCCTCGGTTTCGTTCACCTCTGCGGACAAAACGCCAAACAGCACGGTAAGTTTTCCCACAGGGAGAGGCGGCCAAACAAGTCGCGGAGTTCCTTTAATTCGAGTATCGTTTCAGTTTACATCCCGGTCCACAATCAGGGCAACGTAATTTTGAGCTTCCGGCTTCACCCGGACAGGACCGGCCTGGACTTCGTGAACGAAATGCCGGACTGGCGCATCAAGATTCATCAGCTGGAGTGCGCGAGATCCCACTCGGTGGACCCGAACGACATTCAGAGCAGTTTGTCCGCCATGCACAACGCTCATAAGCGCAAGAAACCGGGCTACAACAGCGACCATCGGCTCGTGGGTAAGGATCCATTCCGAAGACAGGTTTTCCCGCATTCCCCAAGCAAGAATTCTAAAATTTTCGTTGCGCGATTCTGCAGCTCCGTCGGGCTGTCTGCAGTACTACCCGGAGAAGACCGGAACCTACGAATCTTTCAATTACAATTCCGGCAGGGGACCGTACATAGGTCAAACGAACTATGCCGTTTGCTTCAGAAGGACGCCGGACGTATGCGGAATTAGGTGAGGATTCTTGTTTTGGATCCGGGCTCACCGAAAAAAGTCCCTAAACCAACGCTCATTTTCAGGCACACCGCGGAGTCCTTCGTCATGAATTACAACGTGAATCTCCAGCAGGAGCTGGAGTGCCATCCGAGCGGGCCGGCGAGCGAGGATGCGTCGCAGGACTACCTGCGGGTACCGGGAGGGGTGTCCGACAGCCAAAGCGCGGAGTTCTTTTGCGACGAACAGCTCAGAAATTCCACACCGGTGACAGGTACGTCTCAACGCCCGAAACCGATTCCAGTGCCCGAAACCCGGGTTTTACGATGGGATTCGTCGTTCCAGCGATTGCTCCGGGACCGCTTTTCGTCGGAGTCGTTACGGATACCTTCAGGAGCCACGAGGAGCGACTCGAACTGGGCTTCAGAGTTCATTATCAGCTCGTGACCGATGGGTGCAACTAGCGGCGTGGAAGTTTGCTCGAGGCAAACGCAATTTCTTCCTTTTTCAAGATGGGAAAAAAAAAAATAACGAACATTCTCCGGTGCAATGTTTAGCGAGAATATTTACTTTTTCCTCATTATATACTTGTAATGAAACACGTTCCGCCTGCTCTGTTTACACTGCTTTCGACTAAACCAACGGAAAATGCACGCTTTTAACAGCGAAACTCTTCAAGTTTTTCTCATAGGATTTCCTCCCCCGTCCGATAAAAGTGTTTTCCAATTCATCAAATTGTTCAATTAACTCCCCTCTCCAGCTTAAGCGTTGAGGTGTCACCCTGCATTATGCCGCCGGGATATGTGCTTTTAAAAATCTAATTCAAACTGCAAAAACATAGATCCATTTGTCTATTATAAATATCCAACCCAACGCCCAAGGATAATAAACTTAACTTAGGGATAAAAAAAACACCCTTGGGTGCAGTTCTAAGCCATGACACGCGGCGTGTGTGTGTGTGTGTGTGTGTGTGCACCCTAAGAATGTAATACCTTCAACCCCTGCACCGAATCAGATTAAGCCCCGGCTATGAGTCTTTAATCAAATTCCTGTCGCAGTCAACGGTAAATTTGAATGCGACATGAACGTTTTGGGAGCAAAATTTAAATTTACAACACTAATCAGCATACAGCATAAAAAAACCATTAATAAAAGCAAATATAGAAGCATTTTAAAATGAAATAATTAAAAAAAAAAAGCATACTGAACTAAAAATAAATAAGAGCTGAAGCTTTTCAAATTTAAAGTTTCGAATATCATTTAAATATTTTAAACTGTTTAAAATTAAAGGGAAATCAGATCGAATAGGGAAAAAGTCTATATACGTATTATTAGAAGGTATTGAAAAATTTAATTTTGCAGAAAGTCACGAAGTGTACACCGAAACTTTGTCATCTTTATTTACATGTAACGGGGGCCGTTGTGATGCTCTTTCTGTTATTGAAAAGATTATATTTGATGCTTATAAAAACCCTAAATTCAATTATGGGATTAAGATCGAATTGGCATTTATAGCACACAACAATCGACTTTGTACGGATCGGGTTACTTTGGGTGGGGAATCAATTATTCGAATTAAAATGAACGAAAGTATTCAGTTTTAAATTTAAAAAAAAAAGCAACCCTCTCTTTGGGTAAAAATGATTTCCTTTTCTTTAAATATCTGACACAATAGGGATAGCAGTCAACAACAATAAATAATGTTTCCAGAAGGGCAATTTTCCATTAAAGATCACACATTAACGTCCCCAATGACAGCCGGTGCTTCAGGGCAACAGAATAAAAAACAAAATTAAATTTTTCACAGGCAAATTATCTGGGTGCATAAAATTGAGTTTAACCATTTACCAGGGTCTGAACGGTCGAAACTGGTGAAATTTCAGCAATGAAACATTTAATTGCCTAAGCAAACCAGTCAGGAATTGAATAATGAACATTCAGAACTGATCAAAAATGTAACATATTGTGAATGGGGGATAAATTGCTTTCACCCTCAAAAACATGTTAGTTCCCTTTTCATGTACTTGTCTGATAATAATCTTGATACCATGGGAATTAGAAACTGTGCAAAACACGAATGAATTGATACTCATTTTCAGACAGTGATTTAAATTAAAAAAAAAAAAAAAAATTTCATAGCTTGCAGTTATTAAAGATCTCGACTTCATCCTTTTCAACATCCTGTCTGCAAATCAAATCAATGCAGTCATAGCAGTGAGGAAATTCAAGTCTACAAATGGCTGAAAAGCTAAAAGAACTGATGGTGCCATATATCTAACAAAGTAAAACATTTCCGAAAGAATCATACCAAAACTTAACTTAGAATTTTTTAAAAATAAACAAAGCATAAGTGAAGAAAACAAACAAAAAAAAAACGCAATATTTCTACTGATTTTTTTTTATTCAAAAAATTTCACGTATCAAATTATCATTGAAAAGTAAAAAAAGGCCTTTATAATCGTCTACCTCGGCGTCCTCCTTTCCGTCTGGTCGAGTCTGATGGAACAGGTGTCACGTCTTCAATCCTTCCTATTTTCATCGAAGAACGTGCCAAAGCTCGGAGTGCTGACTGGGCCCCAGGACCTGGTGTTTTGGACTTGTTACCTCCTGTGGCTCTTAGCTTAATGTGGAGAGCCGTAATTCCCAATGTTTTGCATTTCTCTGCCACGTCCTGAGCAGCCAGCATAGCAGCGTAAGGAGAAGCCTCGTCACGATCGGCCTTTACCTTCATCCCGCCTGTCACTCTAGCGATGGTTTCGCGGCCCGATAAATCGGTGACATGGACGAAGGTATCGTTGAAACTTGCAAATATGTGGGCTACACCAAAAACCATTTCGCCTTCCCGAACCTGTGGGCCAAGAGAGACTTGGGCTTGCTCCTGCTGCAGCTTACTCTTACGGGGGGCCATTATAGAAGCCTGAAAAAATAAAAATAAGATAACCTCAATTGGTAACGTCAAAACTACATCGAGCAACATCTCCACCATCCGTAACAGAACGCCTTTCGAGACATCTCGAATTTTTTTTTTACAAGATCAAATTGTACTTTAAACACAACTTTACACATTTAAAACAGGAATTACAATTAAAATACCTAAATCGGAACAAATTACGATACTCGTGGTCCTATCGTTACGAAGGAATGCGGAAAGCCTTCGAGATTCATCAGATCTTTGGTCACGTATTTATTTTTTCCTCCAGTGAAAAAAAATAATTGTAATCGAAATTTTACAAATTTCCGATTCCTAAGCCTCGTTAAATCGAAATTATTACTCAACAATTATTTTAAATAAAATAAAATAATTTGTTCCGAAACGCTGTGACAAAGCCTCCGCGATCTTGCCGAAAACTTCAATGGCAGTTCACGTGTTTAGTACTTAAATCTTTTATTTTTTTAACATTTGTCCTAATTGGGAATGTGATATAAGATTAAACATTAAGTCGTTTTTTCAATAGTAAAATAGCATAGCAAATAATTTCGCAAAACAATTTCTTAGTTCTACTTAATTGGTAAGATCTAGTTTTTTGCATAATTCCTATTTGATTCAATATCTAGGATTTTCTTTGTTGGACAAAAGTAATGACGTGTCAAAAGTAAAGGTATTTCAACTTTTCCAAAAATTTGGAGTATAAATGGAATAAATTCAAGAGAACAAATTCTTGTAAATGTTGAAAAACAAATTTTATAGATTTTAATTAAAAATTTTATGTCTTTTGATTTATTTCAATTTCAGCCAATTCCATTTGAAGACATGAGATTCAAAATGAACCAGTGCAGCATAACCTCATAGAAACAGAAGTTCCATTAATTCATCTTATTGAAAAAAAATTGCATATCTTTATAAAAATGTTTCAAGTTTTATACTTCATAAATATCAGTCTCTTAATGTTGAATTTGTTTTTCATTTTTGAAAGTTGATAAATTAATTTTTTTTTTTTCATAGGGAGACATTTTACAGTTTCTAAAAATTCTGATTTATTGCATTTCAGGTTGATTTGGATAAAAAATATGCTGACAAAAAGACAAATATGATAGTGACTGCAAAAGCGTGACATGATGTTCAATACGAATAAAAATTAAATTTGGAAATATCTACATTCATAGTCATTCGTCTTCATTCAACATGCTACACTTGACAAAATTGTATATTTGTTTATCATTTAAAATTATAAAATTGAAAATTGAATTAGAATGAGATGTTATTATCAAAAAAAATCCTATATTTGTAAGAAGACAAAAGTGCACAGCAAAAGTATTAAGGTATTCATCAGTTGATTAATTAGTTTCCAGAACTACCGATAAAAATTTAGTAATAGTAATGTTAAAACATTAATCTAATGTTTTAAGTTTATCTGGAACAAACATCTGCCATTTATGTATGGGTATTACAGAGTATCATTATTGCTTATTAACATTTAGCACAGAAAAAAAAAAACCAAGTCTTATGGAAAATGTAGGACAGTTAATTTTAGAATGATTATTTTTTGTTCAGGGCAGAGATATTCAAAGAAAAAGCTTTTTAAAAAATAATATGAAAGGAAGAGAATTTGCAGTGAGCTCTTAAACTGGCCTGCAGCAAAGACTGGTCAAGACCATACATTAAAAATTTCTCATTCTGTTGCCTATAATGGATGCCTTTGTTTCAGAGGAGCCAAAAAAAGTCATCTAGCGGCGAAGCGAACTTCCACCACTCTTTCCAGTATTATTCGGAAATGCTGCCCTATCTGTTCCCCAAACTACATATGTGGAAATCAGTCGAAATGAAGAAAC
Organism: Ricinus marginatus; assembly: GCA_028565995.1. Lineage (NCBI taxonomy): Eukaryota > Metazoa > Arthropoda > Insecta > Psocodea > Ricinidae > Ricinus > Ricinus marginatus. The sequence continues at coordinate 12,008 of JAOWBB010006772.1, forward strand.
TGAAGCTTTCCTTTCCCAGAAAACGATATCGGAGGACATGAAAAAATCTGTTCAGTTTAGCTTGAGGAGAAAGATGTAATCCAGGAGAGTCCGATGCTTTTTCTTCGCAATTTGCACACATGAACTGATCAGATAAAAAAAATCTAGGACTTTTAGTGTGTGGGAGATGTAGGTTTAAGATACTTATAGTAGATTCCTACTTTAATTCGTTTTTAGGATTTGCAAAGGCAGATAATTAAAATGTTTACTATTGGCAGAAAATGAGGAAAGGAAAATATGGTTTAATCTTGTGGGAGAAGACTGAGAGTAAGCTGGATTTCGGCAATTGCGGGAGCAGAAGTTCTGATTATTGTCGAATCGAATTATATAATAATAATAAACTATTTTAAGTGAAAAATTTTTGAGTATTTTTAAAAATCCATTTAAAAGTTCGAATGCTGATGGCACGTTTTGCTGGTGCCTTCTCTTTTCGCGCTGTCGGTTCGCGTAAGGCATCGAATGGAGCCCCGCTCCTGGAAAGGATCATCCAGAAGTTTGCTTTAACCTGCGGAAAGAAGGTGCCACGGCTTATTGTTACGGAAGCAACCGTGGCAGAGATGATTTTCGAGAATGGCCAATTCATCGGGAGGCTAGGAAAATTCTTCCATTGCTTTAAGGCAGTTGAACCGTAAAAGAGAATTCGACTCTGAATGAGGAAAGGGTATACCGCAGAAGAATGCCTCTGTTGTAGAAGTTTTGTTTTATATGTTTGTAAAAGAGATGTTTTAGATTTTTATTTTAATGTATGTCTACTGAATTTTTTTTTGGGAACAGCACGTGCAAGGAATGAAAATAATTGTTATTAAAATTTTTTTTTCCGAATTTTTCGGAATGAAAATTTCTTCTCTTCGTTTTCTTAATTGGGAAACGAGAATATATTTGAATAAAATTTGGTGTTACTAATAGATTATGTATTTTATATTCTTCTAATTTTAATAGAAAATAGAAATAATACTTATAATAAAATGTGGAGAAAATAGTTTTTGCTTCTATTGATTTTTTTTTTAGTACTTTTTGTTTACGTTTTTCATGTAACCTGTGTACCTGAGGGACTACATAAAATTTACAAGACAAAAATGCTGTACTTTTATTGCCACATGGATTATTCAATTTTACTGGAATCCAGAGGCAGCATTGCATATGAATTATTCTCCGCCTGAAAAATTTAGTAGCCAAGAGGAGAACGAGGAAATGGATGCTCAATTTCATCAAATTGAAAATAATTTTGTGATTCACGGTTATATTTTGCGAATTATCGGCCTAAGCGGTGAACCTTGCCATCGATCAGCTCGCTGTGATGGGGTGAAATCTTTAGGGAAAACCTGCATTACTTGAAGATAAAATAAACCGTTCTGCACGTAATAAATCTTAAATGAATTCAATTTCCACTAAATGGTTTACATCGGAAAAAATATGAGAACGAAGATGTTAAATTAGAAATTATGGTAGTGACTGTAAAATGAGTGGCGGCTGAATTTGAAATATCATTACGGATATTACCAAACAGTTAAATTTCGAAATGTTCATTTTGGTTAGTTTCCGATTGGGTTTTTCCAAAAATTCTGCTATCTAGATATGGAAATTATGCGATTTATTCTTAAGTTGCAATATTTTTCAAGTTCTTCCCAACCCTTCTCAGGTTTTGACTGTGCAATGAGTTATTCAAATATGTATCAAGTCAAATAATTGCTTTCCTAACATGTGAAGTGTACATTCATCGCCTCAAATTACCAGTACTACTTTTCAGGTGGAAAAGAGAAAATGTAAAATTCGAACCCCCCGTCTTCCTGGTACGTTATTCATGGTGCACAAATAACATTTCCTCATTTGAAAATGAGACGAGTTTTTCGCCATCGTAATTATAATATAATTCCACTTTCTCAAATTTAATTCGAGATAGGTGGAAAAATCCTGTGGGTTTTTTTTTGCGGAAAATAAGTTCTGGTAAACGCTTTAGACAATATAAGCGATGCAGTCAGATTGCATTTAAGCAACATAGCGAATTTCGAGGAGCTCGGTTTTTTAATAGACAGTCAAAAAAATAAATTTTCCTACTGTCTTCGATGATGTAAAATTCTTTTTCTCTTTTTCAGGAGTCGGACCTTACAGTGGAAGCTAACAGTCGAAATCAAATCTCATGAAAGCTGAAACCAGAAGCGTTATTCATCCGGAGCTGAGGTTTTGCAGGTTCCTTTCGACTGCGACAGGATTTGAATCAAGATGAAATTACATCTTTTCCACTATGCCTTTTGCTGGAGATGGAACTGCTTCAGAATAAACTAGTGTTTGATTTTGCAACTTCGAGAAATGAAGGAAAGCATGAAAGAGGAATTGACTGCGCGAATTTCTTTGTCTTGAAATAACTAACACTTGCAGAATCGGTGACGGAAAATGAATTCTGAGTAGAATGCGTTTCGCTTCGCTTCTATATGGTCTGCCCCGTTTTTCCCAAAGGAGATCTAACGAATTTGGAAAAGTTAGATTTTCTTGAAACTATTATATACGAACTTTATACGAACTATATATACTATTATATACGAACTTCTGTTTCTATTCCTTAAAACCGTACGGGGTCGAAATCACATTCCGGGATCATAATTCCTGCAAGGATGGTAACGGGGGATTTGCCGGCCGCAAGTCCAGAAAATCTTAAACTTCTTTCATAGTGGCAGTCACAGGCGACTGGTGCTGTCGCGTTTTTCTCCTAATTATCTGGATGTCCTGTCTTCATGGTTTCCGATTGAGTTTATCCATCATTTCCCGCCAGGCATCTGCTTTTGGGTTCCGTGTAGACTGCTCCGCTCTTCCCTGTAGGTTGAGGACGCCTGTTTCTCTAGACGCCAATATGACTTCGGCTCTGTCTTTGACTTTTACCACAAAGTCGCCCTTCATGTTATTTGAGCTTTTTGCCATCTTTTTGACGTTCGTGACTAGATTTTCTAATTTGCATTTAGGATAACTTTTGAGCCTACCCTAATAGAAAGATGGGCTATATTAAGCCTACGAGTTCATACCTCGTCGAAAGATTAAATCTTCTTTTTAGAATCAATCTGATTCTATGTTTTACTCATTTTTATTTATTAACCTACTCTCTTGAACCTCCTTTAGCAACAGAAAGCCTGCTCATCATAAAGATGATCGTCCGCGAAAGCAGGATATTTTCCTCTTTTTCGCAACCTTCACATCATCAACTTCGCTTCGTAGGCGTTGGGCATTGGCCAGTCGCGTGTACCGAAAAACCTTAAACTCAGCATTAGGATAACTGACAACGAAGGCCTAACTGCGCAACGAAAACCTAACCAGGCAACGATTTCGGATTTCGACTCTCTCACTGTCCTCGTTTCCGTAAGGTGTCCTGACAGCGACTGCAGCTATTTCTCGTACCTTCCTTGGCAAGGTCGTTCTTGATTTTGGCGTTGATGTCTTGTCAACTGCCTCAGCAGCGCTCTGCCTGTGACCATCTCTTCTCACAACGGTGTCCAGGTATCACTCTCTTGTTCGATGCTTTCATCCACATGAAGGACCTTCTTTTATGTCTTCTGCGGTATAATTGCCGATTCAGTCAACTTGTGTTGTGGAGCCGTGATTCACCGAGGTCTTCATAAGTCTCCTATGCTACTTTTTTAGCTCAAATGTATCTCCCTGGGCTATTTTTTTGGCAGCTTGCTATGCCGAAGTGATTTCATCAATTCCTCAAAATCACTTACTCCGTTCCTTTACTTTGCTATTGCTCGAGATCGACCCCAATATGACTCCGGCTCTGTCTTTGACTTTTACCACAAACTCGCCCTTCGTGTTATTTGAGCTTTTTGCCACATTTTTGACGTTCGTGACACACTCTTGAACCTCCTTTAGCAACGAAAAGCCTGCTCATCATAAAGACATCATCCGCGAAAGCAGGATATTTTCCTCTTTTTCGCAACTTTTACATCTTCATCCACGATCTCCTCAACTTCGCTTCGTAGGCGTTGGGCATTGGCCAGTCGCATGTCCCGAAAATCCCTAAACTCAGCATTGGGATAACCGACAACCAAGGCCTTTTCTCCATATTTGACTGGAAAAAACGTCCGGGCGAAAAATTCGATCGATTCGAATCACCCCGATCACGTCACCACATCAATCGATCATTGTAAACTTAGAACCATAAAATTCATCTAAAAACCCATTTTGCCTCGAGACTTTATATTATCATCCGTTCTATGTTTGGAGCCGTCATATACATCCTAACTTCCCTTATCGCATTAAAACACTCTGAAATCGCAATTATTCTCGTGACTGCTCTTTGTTTTGCAACCCTTCGGCTTGGATGGCTAATAAAACGTACGACAGTCAAGTTTTCTTCCCTTTAAAAACATCAATAACATTCGAATCGACATTTGAAAATTTTCTTTTATCAAAATACAATTAATTTGATTTGACATTTTTCTTTTTAGATTTTTCGGCTTCCATTTAAATAAAGTGGAAATTAATTTGATTTTCCCCTCAGATTTGAACAATTTGTTTCTGGACTCCCCATCGTAATCAATTTTTGAAATTATATGGTATTCCCAACCGAAATGTTCCATTTTCTCTAAATTGAACTTTCTTTTTTTGTATTGCAGTTTCATTATTCAGATAATGCCGGTGAAGGGGGGCCATTCAGTGTTGCGTTATGAAATTAATTTAATTCCTAGCATTTATATAAGTTTTCTGTGTATTTAGAAATTGCGATTATTAAAATGTAACATAATAAAATATATTTCGACGTGTGTTAATTCTTTGATCATGTCCTCAGTTCATTACGTAATAAAATTGATTTTATTTAACATGCTTCAATTACGCTTTTTAATTCACGTTGACAACGATAAAAGAAGATAAAAATGTTGAATAAAATATAATAAACTTAAATGTGTAAATAGGGCTTAGAAGTTTTCTCAATATTCAAAATCTCCTCGAGGGGATATAGCCGATGACAAATTTGTTTTAATTTATCCCCCTTGCATAAAAGAGAGGGTTTAAGACCCGTACATAGATTAAACATTTTCCTTAATCAAACCTCATTTCTGAAAATATTAAGCTTCGAATCGATTTCCTTTACGACAAAGAAATTTAATAAATGCTACCCAAATACCCGAGAGCTAAACTTATTCCAATATTTGAAATTCCATCGTTTATAATGTCAGATGACAGCTTATGAAGGAAAAGTATTTTCTCCATTAACTTTATGAAGATATAAATCTTTCTTTTTAAATGAAATAAGATGATATTTTATAATAATCTTTTGCAGCGCGTGCAAATTCATTTAACCATTAATACTGATAATTAATAATTAAAAAAAACAATTTAATGTAAAAAATAATAAGTAATGATTCAAACGGATATGTACCTGACACCGATTTTAATTAATATATAAAAATCAGACAAATTTAATGGCTACAGAAATATTTCTGCACGTAATGAGAAAATTAATTAAATCGATTATATATATACATCAACCGTATTAAAAGAAAATTTTATATTTATAGTTCCTACATAACGGAATAAAAATTATTTTTAATTTAATTCAGCGTCTGGGTATAAAAATGTTTCAGTTCATAGGATAAACTTACATAATGTTTGCTTATTTTTCTGTTGCAGCATATAACGAAATTAATGCTACAGTGATTACGTATCATTGAATGGTTAATTGATGTCATTGGGGTTAAGTAAATTCAAATGGAGTTTGAGGAAAATAATTGGAAAATTTTCAAATTCGAATACGCTCGGAACGCTCGCCCCGGAATATCCAAATCCCAAATATCGAAGCACGAAGCCTCTTCGATTCTATCGTTTTCGCCCGAGAGGAAACCCGATTCCTCGCCCTGGATTTCAGATATTCGAAACTTGCTCCGGCGACATGAAAATAACTTTTCTTCCGTCGGGAAAGGTTCCCCCAACATCGCTTGCATTTTCGGAAGAGAACCCCGGGGAAATTTCTCGAGTTTTCCCCCGTCCCGCGAACGAATTTCCTTCTCCCCGAAGTCAGGTAAACGCCAGAAAGACCAGCTCCGAAGCTCCCGCATCCGAGCGGAAGTTCCCCGGAACTGCCAGGGTCGCATCCATCCGGGAAGTTCCGCCTCCCGGGCACACCCGAAGCACTTCCGCTGCGAAAATCCAATTTTTCCCGATCGATCTCGATTTCGATCTTCACGAACAGTGGAAACGTACAAGGTTTTTGCTCTCCCCGGGAAGTTTGAATTACAGAAAAACTTCGAAAAATCTCAGTGCGTGAAGGGAATCAATAATAAG
>JAOWBB010006773.1:0-18311 GCA_028565995.1 Ricinus marginatus
TTATATAAATATATAAAATTTATTATAAAGGTTCCCCCCCCCCCCCCCAATTTTTAATGCTTGAATACCAATGGCACCCATTGCTCCGAGGACTGAACATCGGCCTGATTCGGGAGCTGTTGTTCCTCCGTCATAACTGTTAAGGTGCGGCGAACAAGTTTTAAGCAGTCAGAAATGGATTCAAAAACGAAAATTTTGGCACCACTGCAGCCACGCCAGCAATTTCACTGTTGTTTCGGTGTACATTCATCAATTAACACGAAATATGAAACTTCGAAAGTCAAATTTGCTAAATAATTTTGCCGATTTGTCATTGTCCTACCGTTTGAAAAATTTTTATGTTATCTGATATTTAAACGTTAGCGAAACTTCAAAACGGACGGGGCCAAACAATGAAGCACACCATCCTAAACAGCGGCAACACATTTGTGCCTTCTCAGTGGTAAAATTTAAAAAAAAAAAAAAAAAAAAAAAAAGAGAAAAAATTTGCATTGTTTCTTTTTGGGCAATGTACAAATTACAACAATATAAAACAGGTTACATTACATATATTAAATAACAACAATTACGTTTATACCCTAAGAATCAGTTTCCATCTGGAATATTTACAATTACTAATAACAAGCGCTACTTATTTAACAACATACACTCTAAATAATCGCTCTAACTTTGGTCCTTAAGGGTTCGTTAAAGGTTGGATTAAGAGCGAAATCGTTCAAATGTACATGAGAGCGTACTTAACAGAAAGTTGTCGCGACATAAATAAGCGTTTAATTTTAAACGTTTTTATTTCTTGCTATTTTTATCGGTACCCTGTCCCAAGAGAATAAGTAATGAGTGCCTGTAAATGTCACTGCTTGTATTATTAATACGAATCGCTGTAGACGCTTCGTTTCTGAAAGCGAAAGTCAAAGAAATATTTTCTACGTGCAAAATATACCGATCACGCCAGTTTAACAAAGGTTATTCATATGATATGTTCATTAAATATTGAATCATTTATCAAATTTACGGAATTTGAATTTTTTTCGATTTCACATAAGTCAATAAAGTTCTTAATTTTTTTTTTTTTCCTTCGCGTTTAACCGCCTTCAAATGTAGCTGAAATTATTTCAAATGTCGCTGAGTTTCGGCTGCTGTCGGTGTGCTGTTCCAAGGACCGCGAACAGTTGAGATTTACGACAAAGTGTTTAAAATCACAAGCTTTTTTTTCACAGAATGCTCCATTTGCTTTTATACATGCACGTTAACAGATTTGAGAAACGGTCCAATGAATTTGCGCCACGAGACCGTAATAAGCTTAATCCAACCTTCAATAAAAAATATTTCCTTCCGTAGTGTTATCATATAAAAATATCTAATTCTAAATACAGCAAAAAAATTTTTTTTTTCTTTTACTGTGCTTCTCAAAAATATAAGTAGTAAAAACAAATCTTTGCACTTGGATTATATGGAGGCCTCATCTATGATGGTGATGGTTCTCTTAGACGGCACCAACCGCCATCTTCCTCCTTCTTCGGGTAGGTCATCCGACTTCTTTGCCAGGGACCACTTTCTTCCCTTCTTGTCCAACACTACGGGTGCCTCCGCTATCAGGTTGTTTTCAAATTCGCTCAGCATCAAGTAGTTCTCGACCTGAAACGGATTTTAATAAGTGGGATAGTTTCTTAAGGATAAAAGATCACGGACCCGGCGATCCGGCGCGGACCTTATTGCAAGAAGTGATTCCTATATAATCCAAATCGTCCAGGAAATTATCCGGGAGATCCATATCGGCTATGCCCTCTTCGGATATACAGGTAAGTTCGGGTTTGTCACCGACGAATCCCGGAAGGAGTTCGGCAACCGGGAGATCCTGCACCGGCGCTTCCGCTTCCGCCTCCATTCCGAGCGACGGACGTCTCTGGGGGCACGTCTCCGATTCGCAAAGGTGTCTCTGTCCGTTTGCTCTCGTGTGCTTGTGCCTGGCGATTCGTCGCCTGTGAACGTCGATGAGAAACATGGCGATACTTCCTGCGAGAGTACAAGTGGAGCTAAAGTAGTATCCCGCTTTTCCGCCGCATCCCTCGCTCACGTATCCTGCGGGAATCATTTGTTGCAGAACCGATTATTAAAAATGAAAAGAAATAAAAGGAAACGGATAATGCCTCAGCTTTCGATACCCACCCGAAATAGGTACTCCCAAAGCGATAGGTATCGCTTGGGAGCATTGGACGAAGCCCCAAGTTCTTGCAAAATTTCTCGCTCTTACCCTTTCGTAAGTGTACATTTTGAGAGAGTAGTGGTATCCGCCACAGAATATGCCATATATCCATACGAAGAGTACGTAACCGTGGTAATTGCCGTGCACCGTGGGAAGAGCGAGAATTGACAGGCCGCACATGAATACTGCAGCCTGCGAAAGACAAATCCGAGTGTAGCGAATTATTTCGGCACCGTACGCGAATGATTGTCAAAACAGAATCCTACCTGGCATAAGTATTGTCTTGCGATGCGGCACTCGACAGAGTTGTGGACCACCACGAGGCCGAAGGCAGCGCAGCCGAGCACCCAGGCCAAGCCCAAATAGGCCTGAAGCAATACCGCCCGTTCTCCCAAGCCCTCCTCTTCCGCCTGGTGCACCTGGAAAGCAGAACTGGAACGTGAGCGCACGTTTAAAAATGCAAAATCTTAAATGGGATTACGAATCTGCGAATGCGCACTCTTGGACTACCATCCAGGTAGCCGTGAGAAAATCCTGATCAACCCGAGAGAAATTCGCAAGAGATCGCCTCGCTTGGACGAGGAGCAACTTGAAACGAAAAGTCACTTTGACAATAATACAATATGCGCCGAGTGTTCGCAGGCCGCAAAATGCGCACTCCAGATAAGACCGCAGATAAAAATGGCGTACGTACCAAATAAAAAATAGGAGTATTTATACCAAAGGCGCTGAGCCCTGTCGACGCCAGCAGTATGCGAACGGTTTTACTTCGAAGCGTTGAGGTGTCCAGGAACGCCGGCTTATCCTCTACCTTGTTCTTGTCTTTTATTTTCCTCTTTTGGTTTTTGAGATGGAGAATTGCTCTTCTCTGGGGGTGGTACAGGGAGGCCGATCGGTAGAATGTGCCGAGAATAAACGTCAGAAAAACCGCGCAAGTGATCGCCTGGAGGCCAAGTCTCCAACCAATGGCGCTGCGAAAGACAAAAACAAATTTTTCTGCTTTCTGTCGTTCGCCCGCTATTCTGCAGGTCTCTTAACGAAGCTGAATTATCCCGGCGTTCGAGTCGCTCGCTCTGATGGACCACGATATTGCGCTGCGGCATGCATTTAACTCGCTTCCGTAATATAAAAGATAAAACTTTTTCTTACTCCTTTTTGTAGCTAAAATAATTTTCATTCCTCCAATTATCCAACCATTTTTGTATTCGTTTTACGATCCATTTGCCGGGTCGTAAATCGGTTGGGGAAATCGATAAATTCAATGCTGCGTCCATTCTCGTAATGAATTTTTCAGAGCTACTTCTCCGATCAAAGAGAATCCATGGACTGCCTCGCGCGGATGGAGGAACCGCAGAGCCTTTTTTGCGATCGCGGAGGAAAGGCTGTCGGGAAAAGGGCTCGGCTTGAACGCGGCACCAACCGCGGGTGTTCTCCTTTGGCGTGGCAGCCCCGTTCCGACCTGGCGATTCTTCCCTTCAATGTCTTTCGAGTAATTCTCTCTGATGGGATCCCTGTTGTGCTCGAGTTGGTTCCGAAATGGCAAAACGCGGGAGAAAAGCGGGGAAAACGATTTTGTTCCACCTTCCGCTTCCAGGCAAGAAAAGGGAAATCCGAAAGAATTTAAAATTCAAATTCGGTCTCGCCTCACGACAGCAAAGTCTCACATTGCTGTTCCATTTTACTCTTCTTAATTCCGAACATGTTTTTTTTTAATTTTGCCGCCTGCAGCAAGGTGTGTGCATCCTAAACCTTAATCTCACCGACGAGGATTACCGGCTTTTTGATTACGGTGCGAAATTTTACATGTATGTCTCGAAAGTAACCCCTATATTAGTTACAAAAAGGTTTTTAACGCATTAATATACTTCGTTACCGTTATTTGCTTAGGGAAACAGTTTCAGATTTAATGTTTTTTACTTTTATCTGTACATCTGACTGATTACATATCCGTTAATGGTGAAAAAACCGATAAACGGAAATGGATATCGTACGAATATGGATAGATGGAGAATTATCACTGACAGTTACATAACGAGTATGGTGAGATCTTTAGATCTTTACTTTAAGATCGGACAACTTACTTAATGGCTCCCTGAATGGAAGCGGACATTACTGATATACCAAGGCCACTACCAGATACTATGAATATTTCCACCAGTTCTCGCCTTCTTTTGAAATACTGGGCGACCATCAGTGTAGAACAGTCTCTGGTGAGACCCACTCCGACTCCTGGAAAAACAAAATTCCAAGGGGATCCAGTTGAAATGCAGTCAAAGTGCGCATTTAGAACTTTTAAGTTGGTCCCGCCGACGATGGGGTTGAAACGATCGCATAAATTTGATGGATTCAAGCGGCATTCGCCTTTATTGAACCGATGACTTGATAAAGGGGGAGGCTTTCCACGAGGAGGAGATCGGCTCCGCCGGCCGGGAAACTCTCGTACTCACCTATGACGGTGCCGTAGCTGAAAAAAAGCTGATGAAACTGGGAAGCGAAAGACGTGAAAAGGCAACCCAAGGCAGTGACGAGCCCTCCGACGACAGCCGTGACCCTGGTCGATTTCCTCCGACAGAAGGCAATTGTGATCGGCGACAGCAGAAGGGCGACCGCCGTCGAAAGTGCTCCGAGCCATCCTGGAATTTTTTTTTTTTTTTCCTCATTAGAATGCCATTTAACGAGCGGGGCAGGGAAAAAGGAACGAGGGCATTGTCGAGGCGGGGACGCGGAAGAATCTTATCCAGAAATAAAGGCCCAGAAAGTTTATTTTACCCTTCGACAATAAATTTCTGGAAAAAAAAACAAAAAAATTCTTTCTCCAGCGTCGCTCCAGAGCCTTGGAACGCGTGGAGCCGCAGGGAGGTCTCCAGCCTGGAGAAGCTTCATCGGGGCGCCCCTTGGAGATCGGATCCCAAGTAAACCGCTTGAAATTAGCGAGGTCTTTTTCGGCAGCAGCAGATTTTTAAACCTTCCTGTGTTAACTGCTGTCTAATGATCCAAACGTGCCTATTATGGGTCCGGCTGGGTTTTCCGGGCCATTCAGCGATGAATAATGAGATTAGAACTTGGGAGAAAAGCTTCTGTAACTGTTTTCCTTCATTGTTTTGCGACTCCGGGGATCTCGCTAAGGAGGCTAATTAGCCATTAGCTGAAACGGTTTTAAATTTCCAAAATATTTTTGTTCCAGCAGAGTTTTTTTTTTCTCTCTCTCTCTCCCTCTCCGTAAAATGAATTCTTGAAAGGAAATTATAAAAAAAAAAAAAAAAATTATCCAGAAGCTTCTCTTTCTTTTTCTCCGGGAAAAACGAGTTCCAAACGGGGAAGAATCCTGGAACGTGAGCTAAACCTTTGGAGAAAATACCGTCAGGTATCGCGAGCATGACGTGATCTTCTGCCTTTGGCTTAACCTTTTATGTGCAGCAATGCCTGAATGCAATCGGGGTGGAAACTTACCGAACAAGAGCCGGTAAATTGTTATCATAAATGAATTAACGCTGAATGAGCGTCAGCACCGATTCGAAATGTGACAATTTATCAAATTTGAAAAGTTTCCTTTTAGCAATTGGGGGGAAAAAAAAAAGCGGGAAGGAAAGAGGAAAATTGCCTTAGCTCTGGTAGCTTATTCGGGAAAGGGAAAAGCGGGAAATTTTCGAAAATCAACAAGGAATTTTTCGGGAAGGGAAAAATTTTTTCTTTTTTTTTTTTTTTTGATTAAAAGCGCTCAATTTAGACAAATAAAATTCTAGGAGAGATATTGCAAGATTTATGGATCCTATTCTGGAGCTTTTCCAGATCTTATAAATATTTTCGGATGTGACGTTCTTCATTCGGCTGCGTCCGAAAACGTCCAAGACAAACGAAAAAAGAAAAAAAAAAAAATTCCGGAGCACCTCGCGCGAACTTCTCAGCGATCAGCATAATGGCACGCTTTCCCCGGCAGCGATTGGGGGTTTTCCTTCCCGTCGGGGCGGGGCAGACTTTCGGCGGGAAAAGCTCTGCGATCGAACCGACTTAAAAAGCAGCGGCAGAAACCGGTTCCTCCGCGGATCTTGTGCTGAAGGAAAAGTTTAGGTTCGACTCCGTCATTCATTCCCTCGTCGGTCGCAATTCAAGACGACAGAGAGGGATTTTCATTGCCCTTACGGAATTGGGTGCTCTCTCCCGTCTGGGGAATTTTTGCCACTAATATCCCCGTTCCCGCAATTCTGACGGTCGGCGATGCCTTTGTTGTTTCCAGGGGCCGTCTGGAACTGCACCGGAGTATAAGATTCCATTAACATTCAGAAGGGAACCTTAATCGATGAAGTGTTCTCTCCCGGAGTTGTTTACCAAAGCTTTCGGCCTCGGAAAATTTTGGAGATGGCTTTGAAAATGTTAAAATTCACTTGACACCAATGTACAACTTCTGCATGTTAATCGACCGACCTAAATTATACGCGATTCTGAATATCGCGAACTGGAAAATAAGATTCGAAATTGTGGAAAACATCGTTTCGACATCGGAAACTTTTTCTTTCTGAAAAGTGTAAAAATTGTACAAGGAAAACGGGCGAATGTTTTTTTGGATCGACGCTAAGCCCAACCCGTGGATGTTAATTCGGCTTTGAACAGATCCAGAATCTCGATGTACTCGTTCTGATCTGGGATCAGAAAAGGATCTTCGATCCTTTGTCTTTGGATCTTCGTCGTTCGGTAAATGCGAAATAATTATTTGTCTTCGATATATCATATCAGCCGCATATTTTAAATCGAATTTTCCGGGTCGTTTCCGTTTCCGTCTCCTCTTTTCCTTTTATTTTTTATGACTTCCGGCTTATTCGCTCTTCAACCTTCCACTCTTTTCGACTCACTGTTTTCTCGTCGAATGGTCGCCTCCGTTTTTTCTCCCGCGACGACGAACGCCCAGGCGCGACACCATTGAAATGTACAGATAAAGCAACAAACCTGAGTCCATGTAGCGGATCTGGGTAAACCTTCGACGAACGTGCATGTCCAGTATTCCCCAGGACATGTGGAGTCCGTGGTTTACGCACTGGACGGTTACTCCGCATGCAATGATCAGCCAGCCCCAGCCTCCCTCGGGATAGTAGTGCTGTCGCAGGGTACTGGTGCATATCTCCACGGGATCAGCGACGCGGTTCTCGTTTCTTTCGCATCTGATTTGGGCGTAGCTGCAGCTGGGGGCTTCGGCGCTCTCAGGGCCCCCGACCCCCGAATCCAAAAAGTAACTCTCGGACTTTTTCAGATTCTTCTCCTGCATTGTACTTCGGCAGTTTGTTCATCGCTGATTTTAGCCAAATTCCCCACTTATATCAGCTCGATTCGGATTATCCGCACAATTTTTTAAATGAATATTTAAATTGTTATTCCGGCTAACAGCATTTCAGCTCAGAATTACAGTGGCAAATCGATTTCCAGGCTCTCGCAGGCGGCCTTTTCAGTTATACTTTGTGCGCTGTCGGGTTATGGACTTTTCTTTTCCCTCCCCACCCCCCCACACCCACCCTCCTCCACCCACAAATTTCGTGCACTCGCAGACTGGAAACATTAAATGTTTCCATTTAATGCATGACAAACCAAGAGTGAGAACTACGAAAGTTCCCTGTTCGAAAATGTTATTGGGTTTCTCCCTTGAAAGTCAGGAAAATAAAATGGTGAGCTATTGTAGTGAACATGATATGACTAAGCGTTTTGAGGAAGTACCTTAAAGAATTCAGATCGTATCGCTGCTAAGCCTTAACAACATTTTCAGTGACTTTGCAAATTGGTGGAATGTTCGCCGACTGAAACTGAACGAGGAATATTTCCATTTTTTAACATCACGAGATGAGACTGAAGCTTAACTTAAAACCGAAAAAAAGGCGCGTCCTCGACAAAGGTTGACTGTGGAGAATAAGCACTCAAGAAAGGTATAACAATCATATAAGGATCTCCGGAGATCTTTTTTAAATCGCGCTGCCCTTTCAGATATTTCTGCTTAAAACAAACAAAAAAAGTTATTCTGTGAGCTTCGAAATGTACATGTAAAACGGCTAAAAGCAAGGCATATCTTTAGTGTTAATCAAGAATGCGAAACAATCCTTGGTTTTTCGGTATGCGTGGTGCATTCAATTCATAAATGGAGCCCCATTTCATCCGGCATTTCCCTCTGCTGCATATTACGTTTCGGCCAATCACAGTTCGGTACCCCAAAAAAAAAAAAAGGGAACCTTTGCGTCGACGGATACATACAAGCTTTTCTAGTCCCCCATGCAAAGAGCTTAGTTTTAAAAGCACATGCACGTCGAGAAATTTATATGTTACAACAGAAGAAGAGTAAAATCAATAATATTGAAGCTTTGCAGGAGAATCAGTGAGCTATTAGGGCCGAAAACAGACTTGCACATTCAGCATAGCGATGGTAAACCTTTTAGTTTTCAAATATGATGATAGATGGTTTTTTTTACTGAGAACGGCCGATTCCATTCTAGGGATAAACAGAAAACTATTTATACTGACTTATCTTAACTACCCATAAAGGACTTCACGAACCAGTGTTTCATACAACTGACGGAGGGTAAATAATGGTGCAGAAGCACTAAATTCTTTATTACGCAGCCTATGTTTATATACATGGATCAGATAAACTTAATATTTATAATACTTCGAGCCTCCAAACGTATTTGGACATGTAACTGACTTTCGTGAGGGTCTGCGGGAAGTCTTGCGATGTGCATCAACAGACAAACACTTAAGGTACGCGTCCGCGGTTGTTCCAGGTGAAAAAAAATATTACGGAAAACTTATCCACGCGGGATTTCGATTTTTTCGTTATTTAAACAGGAAGAAAACGACTCGCGCGCGGATTTTTCGAGAATCCGAGACAGCGAAAATCCCACAGGAAATGGGGATTTCCCGATCCTTCGCGGACAGGAAGAGTGGTTCGAGACCCCGCGAAAAGCGAACGAGCCCCGCCGATGGTTAAACTCGAACTGAAATTCCACGTCGGGAGACACGCACACCACCGAAATGCGAATCTCTTAGCCCGTCTTCCAGTCGCGATCTCAGTGCAGCCGCGTCCCGGAAACGGAAATTTCTGGATTCCTCGTCCGCGGCGGCGGGGAGGAGCGGGCAGCCACTTCCCTTCGGGGCGGGGCCGATTGCTTGGGAACGTAACCCGTCGACGCCCCGCGCGCGTGAGGGATGAATAATGCGGAAGAGGATCCGGAAAAGGCCCTGGGTGGGCCTCCGGAGAAAATGCTTTCGCGCGCACCGCACGATTGATGCTGCCTTTTTTTCATTTAACTTGACTCACGCCAACGGCGGAGGATTATTTGTCATCGCAACGCGACAGGAACCGCAGGAACTGCGGGAAAAATGGAATAAATGAAAACTGACGCTTCAAGGCGAGCCCCCCCCCCCCCCGATTCCGAGGTTTGCCCCGCGAATTTCTGCTTCTTTCTTCTCGGCGGGCGAAAATCTTTGGGAGACGGGAGAAATTTTCGAATAAATTTCCCGAACTGGGGCAAATCCGGGATGAAATTTTACGGCTCCGGATTTAAGGGAGAGACCTCGGGTTGAAAGAAACCTTTCGGGTGAAATTGCCCGAGCCCGGAAAATTGCGTCGCAATCGAGAGACTCCGGAATTAAATTGGGGATTTAATTTCCGAGCCCTCGGACAGAGCTCACCAAGTGCGACGCGCGGCCTCCGCTTCTTCGCGAGGCTCGCGCACAGAACGCCTGCGTCGCGCGTCCCCCAGCGAACGATTCTCGCGGAGGCTTTTCACTCTGCGATTTGTCCAATCGCGAGGGCCGCTCCGCTCCACGCGGAAAAATCCATTTAAATCTTTTGTTTACTTCCGAAGTACATTTAAATCCAACGTCTCGGACGTCATTTCGAAATTCGCAGCACGTTTCGCCGGTCCATAAAAGTTTATAAAGGTAAATTGCGTGGGGAAAAATGAAATGATGAAGATATTTGCTTCCCAGTAACGAAGCGCACCGGATTTTAAACGCGGCTGGAAATCCAATCCGGAATGGATGTTAATCCGTTAATCCTGAAAAAATGCCTGCGTACGTTATGTATTTTGATCAGCTCCAGAAACCGCAAACCGTCACAGAACAGAATAATGGATTCATTCCATGTTTCGATGTTTCAAATGAATATTTTCATTCCAATATCTGTTTTCTGATCCGCGGATTGGGACGATTGCGGGTCTATGCTTAGCCGTGAAAACGTGTAAAATATTCAGTGCTTTTGATTTTACAACTGGTTATTTGATTATTTCAAAATTATTCGAATTAACTGTTCCGAATGGGCTGATTGAAATACATCTTGATAGATTGTTTTGAATAAATAAGGAGAAAAATTTTAATCTGAACTTTGTTTTTTTTTTTCTCTCTCTCTTTTCATATTGATGAGTTTAATCTGTTTATTAAAAGTGTGTAGCAGTGTTTTAAAAAACATGATTGATTGCGCTAAGAATGTTCATTTTTTTTTTTTTTCGAACTAACGTTGAGAAAATAATTATCCATATCGAAAATGAGTGAAGTGCAGTTTGCCCGAAAGTGTACAGAATGATTATTTCAAACTCCTCGTGTCGATTGCTGGTGTCAGCACGGCAGGATTCTTAATGGGACGACGTGGTTTTTCCGATGGTGATGACGAACATGAAGTATGGTGCGATAGATAAATGCTTCCAGTCGGGCAAAACCTATTTTTTCCAGATCGGGCTTAATTATCCGACCGGTTCGATCGTCTTGTTCCTGACTTCGGGGAGTTAGGTAACGAATTCGTGTTCCGTAGAGCTGTCGGTGCAGACGTTTGCCCTGCTGAAGCTTCCCTCGGTCATTTATAAATGGATCCGACTCATTTTGCATTGTCCAATTCTCGACGTTCATGCGCCGAATTTTTAACCCGGGCCGCGCAAGGGAACGGATGCGTCCGACGATCCGCAAGTCATTGACCATCCGCTTAACCGAATGAGTTTTGTTGCGGAGCAGTCACTCCGGGTTGGGCAACGCTTCAATGGAAGACAAGCGCCGGGACTCCGCGAAGGAAAGAGCGCCTTGGCCCCGCCATTAACACTCAGATCCTTGCGGCGGAAGGCTTTGGTACCGGATCCTCATCCGCGAGCGCATCCCGGCAGCGGCAGCCGCCCAACAGCCAACGCGAAGGTTCACCGGTTATTGTCGAACGGTGGAACGGCGTCGCGGTCGCCGAAAAAATTCGTGTCCTGACTGTATAATGTTCGCGCCCAGCCATAAAATTATTGAAATTACGCTGCTAACTATGCATTTGAATATGAGGATATTCGTGGTAGCTCGCAAAAGACAAAAACCGTCATTCTTCACGAAGAAAGAAATGTAAAATGTGGTTTGGGAAAAGTCAAACGCCTGTACGTACATGTTGATATAATACCCCGCGTTATTCATACTAATTCACGTTTGGATAAATGGGTTGCTGGATATCCGGCATACGAAGAGCATACTCATGTAGGTACATGTGTTTATGATTAAAAGAGCAGCCCGTGTTCTCCTTAGTTGGTTTTTTACGCTTTTTCGGATCTAATTTAAATATATTGATCAGGTTCGCCTGATTTAACATTCGTTTCGGGCGTGCGTCATTTTCTTTGACAATGGCACGTAGAAGAACACTTGATCAGTATTTTCATTATGTAGGATCAACAAAACCGCCTACACGCCCAAAAACTGCTTTTTCATTTTGTTTGCCTGATTTCACAAAATGAACAGAAGGAAGCGTGACAAGGAATTTTGATGAATATCGAAGCCTTAGGGCCAACGAAACGCCGCTTCGATCTCCGCTAAATACCGTGCATTCAGTCGGTCTCCGGAATTCCATTTCGAACCTTCCAGCGGGGAAGAAGGCGGTGCCTGGATTGACCCCGTCTGCTCTTCCGGATGCGAAGCAAGGGTTGAAAGCGAAGCGGAACGGATCAAATCGATTTCGGAGCGCGAGATAACGCGAGACGGAGATCTTTCGAGAGCGGCAGCCGGAAGTCACGGCAGTCGAGGGCGGAAACCCCGGACGATCGAAATCTGTCGGAAGGCTCGCTGCCCGAACCGGCAGCGAACCCGCAAGCCGCATTCGCCCGTGGGAAAATGCAAAATTTTCCCCGGATTTCGGAAATTATGAGCTTCCCCGTAATGGCGGGTTCCCGGTCGCAGATTCTGATACCGCAGGATTTCGCTTCTCCTTTATGACGTCCAGGAAAATCCCCGAGGCGTTTTCCGCAGGAAGGAAAACCTCCGTTTTCTGGAGAATCGTTTTGTCCAGCGACTTGAGAGGGATTTCGCTGTAATTTAACCTTTTATCTTATTCCGGCGGAAGTGTCGCTTCGGAAAACATTAATGCGGCAGCCCTGCTTTGGCAGAAGGGTAAAATGCCTTTTGTTACCACGAGTTTCCGCCTCAGCTTTGGGCAGTGCATTCGACATGAAATGTAAAAAGCAACGGATTTTGCTTACAATCAGGAGCTTTTAAAAACGTCCCGGCTGCCGTATTTCCATTTTTCTTACATTTCCATCTCTGTACAAATTCGATTTCTAACATGCATTCACGAAAGCGTGTTTTAAAAAATTTTTTTTTTCGCCGCCGACAGATTATGTTTGAAACGCCGATAGTTTGTCCAGGGACTGGACACGTTTTACCCGTGGGTCCATGCTGGCAGACAATCGTTTAATCACTGGAAAAATATAAATGAGTAAACTGGAGTACGAAAATAAATAATTCTCGATTGCAGGCTTCCGCGGTCGGTACACGTCGACATCCAACATATAATTTTTGGTTTTTAACCTCTCTCCCGAAAAAAAAAACCGGGTTTCAGTCCTCAATCCCAATTTCCTCTCAAACATTATCCAATTATTTCGTCTGTCCAGTTGTTTCGCTCACTGGAACCAGTTTTTCCAGCAACGTGAACGTTTGACCACGGGGGATCCCCTCGGCCAGTTTCCTCGCGGAGTGTTCCGAAAGCTTCCGAATGCGTTCCCCGAAACCCTCGCACGAACGATACCGTCATCTGGTGCCACGATCCTATCTCCACGAACCTTTTTCTCAGTCGCCTCGGCTACGTCTCCCGAAGAAGTGCTGAATGCTGTTGCGATCCGAGGACCGAACCGATCTTCCGCCCGTCACCGTCTCGTTCCGGGTCGTCCTTTTGTCGAAACTCAGAAAGGAAAACGCTTCCACCTACCGGGACACGTTTTACATCCCCGAAACCGAAAATCCAAATCTTCCGCGGTTCCAGGCATTTCGCGCCAGGGAGGCAAAATTATTCCAAACCCGGAAAATCGGCCGCGTTCCCTCTTCCGTTCGCCGGCACCGGCACTCCGCGTCTTGCGTTGCAGATCTTCCTCTCCCCGAGAGGTATCACAGAGCCAGCCGGAAATTCCGCAGATCCGACGCGGCCGGAAACAGATTTCGAAGAGGAACCAAGTTCCCGTCGAACGAGGTGCGCGGCTCGTCGATTCCGGGGCTCGATCACGTCGACGCTTCGGCAGCAGCGTCCTCGAATAGCGGGAGAAACGCCGGACTTGGACATCCGCGGGGAGTGCCAAATAAAATGAAGTTTAATCGGTTCAACGTTCTCGGCGATGTTGACCCGAAATCCCGAGGAACCGACTCCTCCGTGGGGCGGGCCCCGTCCGCGCCTTCCGCTTTCGGGAACGCCGACTGCCCGAAGACGCCTTTCGGGGAGAGGACCTGGAACGAACGGTCGCGATCATAAATATTTATTAGGGCAAACCCGTTCCGAAACCGACCGCTTTTAATTATCGCGAGGCACCGGACGCGCCGCGAGGTTCACGTGCGCAGCACACTGCGCCTGTGGCCCAGTGTCGCGGAGGCTGCGTCCCGCGATAGCGGCAGCGGACGCTCGCATTATCAACGCGGAAGCGTCGTTCGTTGACGCCGCGGTGGTTAGGAGCCGGAAAAAAAAAAAAAAAAAAAATCTCTGCATCGGCCGGGAATCGAACCCGGGCCGCCCGCGTGGCAGGCGAGCATTCTACCACTGAACCACCGATGCTTCCCGCAGTTGCTCATCCTCCAAGCAAACATGAGTCGAACCGGCTCGCTCGATCTCCGCGATCTTTCAACATTCTTTTCGATCGCCGGAACAGGAGGACGCGGCGAGCGGAATTTTCCCGCTTGTCGTTTCGGGATCCGCCCCCGGGGGAGGACATTTTGGGAGGAAGCAGAAAAATTTCTGGATGCGTAAAAGCTGGGAGAAAAAACCGGGGCGCGACCGATGCTGGGACGTTTCAGGAAAAAGAAAATCGAATTCATTTTCCAGCGAAGCGTCTTCGGCTTCGTTTCCGTGCGTCCCTCGTGACTGAGAGGCCCCCGCAAGTATTTTCACTTTCCTCATAGAAATTCGACGTTCGATGATGAAAATCGTTTCCACACGGCCCCCCGACAGCGAAACACCAAGGAATAAAAAAGAACCTTCGTGATCCCAAGGATTGCCGGGGCGGCTCCAGCCCCAGCGCGGCTTACGACGCCGTTTAGCTCTGCAAAGGACCGAATTGCTCTGCACGCAGTGGACGCACTTTCGTGTTCGAAAACGAACCAAAAGCTACGGATGTATCTTTGTAGCTCGTCTCGTGCTTAACCCAACGCATTTCTCCAATTTATATTGAAATTATATGCGCGATCACGTTCAGGTACCGAGCAATAAATATTCGGTGCGGCGAAAAAAATTTCATTTGCATTTTGCACCGTACCTGAAAGTTCTGTACGCACACACGCACGCACGTTGAGACGAGGCATGCGCAGCGGACTTCAGAAATTCGCGTTGTCGTTCCATAATTAATGATACGAAACTGTGAGGAGCTTTCAAACGTCGACACAAGAAGAATGGCGCGTCTGGACGTACCTAGGTTCAACAACTGGCAAAAGAATGAGGAGTCATCGCCTTGATCTCCGCACAGTCATCAGGCACCTTCCATTAGCATATTAATACACTAATAACAGGCCTTCCGGGCGACTCGGGCGAACGTCTGCGGGACGAACCTCGATCGGGAGGCGCGAACGCTCGACCGAAACGGGGGGAACCGAGCTCGAAACCTGAAGGAAGTGCTGACGGCAGGGTTTCCTTTCGGGAAAATCATGCAAACCGCATCGAAACTTTAAACGCGAGCCGCTTACGAAGATAAATTTACATTTATAAAAGTTAAGGATCCTGAGCAGGGAATGCATTTTCCCGTTGTGGCCTCCTTTTTCGACGATACCGCTTTTCCTGCTGATCGGCAAGCAGCTAGTGAAAAAAGAAGAAGTAGATCCCTGACGCCGGTAGCAGAAGATAAAACCGTGTTAAGCGAGTTATAACGTGTAATTGAATAAATAGGACGGAAACCTTGTCCGCGAAGCAAACGAGGAGTGGATGGACTCATCCATTATGAGCTGCAGAATGCCACCGCTGTCGTCTGGAATGACAGCAGACCGAAATCTGGAATGGACGATGCCGCCCGGTAGCGAACGGGAAAATCAATTCCGGAAAATTTACATCTCCGACTCGGAGAGGAAGTTGCTCGCTATGAATATAATATATGTGTGCGGTGTCAAAGTTGAAAAAGTGTGCTGCAAAGGCATAGAGCCAGTCGAAAGATGTGACCTGAAGCCAGGTCTGTCCGGTTGACGTCAAAAACGAGTTCTCTTGCTCCGAGTTCTCTCATATTATCGGGCTATTCAAACAGGTACTAGGTTTTTAACTAAAATATGATTTGGAGGAAGAAAAATGTACGTCCGTTTGCATGGGCCTTCAAATATGTGTCCATTTGGAGCCGTCCGCGGCTTCCTTCGGGCTCCGGCTAATCTCGGGCGAAAGGGCTGCACGGGAAAGTGACCGAAAAAACGTTCGCTCGTAAGTTTTGGAGTTCGCTTACGGTTTTGCTGAGCGCAGGGGCGAAAACTGTCGTTCCCGGAGCCGTCCCAGACGTTCAAACGGTCGAACGGACGAAATTTCCCCACCAGTCAAATGCGGGCGAGAAGAAAAACGAGGCGGAACGTCGAAAATAATTTTTCGATTTGCACCAAGGCGAAGGGAAAATAAAGAAAATGGGAAAATTTGACAATTTTCCCTTTTTATTTTTTTTTTTTTTTAAGAAAAAAAAAATGCGAAAACTTTTCCGAATGGCGCTTAAGAATGGTCGTACTCCTGCGAGGATTCTTATTAGCGTCGTGCCCCGCTGCCAAAATGATTCCGGACCGAAGCCAACGTTTTTATGGGCTTTCGAGGAGAATAAATTGCTGATATTACAAAAATATTCGGTCAAATTCTTCACTTACGACGGAACGGCTTTCGTCTCGGGGCAGTGCTCGGGGGGCATGTGATTTCGATTGTCGTGGCAGCAGCGGCGCGGGCGCCGCGCTATCTTGCGACCCGCAACAAACAACCGTCCGCCTCGCTCGGATTTTTGTCTTTGCGAACCGGATCCGCGTTGAGAATTGCCGTCAGCGATCGATCAACGCGCTTTAATGGCACACCTGTTGTCGGGGGAAGGATCCCCCGGCACATTCCGGATCAGAAGGGAGCGCGAAGGGGGTTCGATCAGTGATCCGGAGATCGGAATCGCTGCGGGAAATCCGACGGTGCCACCTCGGTCTCTCCAGGTCGCCGGAGTTGTTGCTCCTTCGGGAAATAAGTTTAACCCATCGACAGATAAAGGATCTTCTGTTGATCCGCCGACGAACCTTCCCTCGTTGCCCGAAAATGGAGCTCCTTGTTCCCGACCGCCGGCTAATTTTGGATTCTGCACCGTTTTTTGACCGTCCTCCGCCGCGGAAACCTCCGGGAACCGCGAGAACTTGAAGCGATCGAAGCAACCGCACGAGAAAGCAAGAGCCCGGATGCCGTCTTGAAAGATCCGAAAGCAACATAAATTTAAAAATAGTTGAAGCAAAAGCGATAACCAGAGAAGCGAATGTAGCAGCGTGCATCGCTGCAGGGAGGATGGCGCAGAGAACTCACTTGAGTTAGCGAGGAATAAAGATTTATGGGTGGCTCCGAGAGGAGCTTTTCGAAGGAGAAGCTCCGGCGAGAATCGACTGGAAATTTTCACGATGAAATCTTCCTAAAGGAAGAAAAGCTCCGGCCGGAGGTGGCGGCCACGATGGGCGATCGGGCGGTTAGTGAGGAAAGGAAGTTGAAGTCTGCGTACCTGCTTCGTGTTCGGTGACCCCCTTGAATCGATGGATCGCCTGCTGAAGTACCACGCCGGCAGCCCCGTGCAGGCCGTGAGAGAGGCACTGCACGAGCAGAGCGCAAGCCACAACTATCCATCCCCAACCGCCTTCCGGATAGTAATGCTGTTTCAGAGTCAGCAACTGCCTCAGATCGTAGACCAGCTTCTGGCAGTTGCTGACTCTGATGCTTCCGATATCCAGGTCCTGTTCCGGATCCGCTCCCGAATAGCTGCATCCGACCCCGGAATCGAATTTCTCCCTGTAGGTAACAATGTGGGGAAGAGACCGCGAACGGTAGACTCCCTTGGGAGCGGGGGGCGCGTCGGAGTCTTCTTCGCCGAAAGTGCCCGACCCCACGGTGGGTTCCATGGGGTGCCCTCTTGCGTCCGCCCCCCGCCTATGGCCATCGCATCGACCCACGGCGCTTTTATGTTATGCGAGTCCTGAACGTTTTCGATTTCGCACTGTACCTGGTCGAAAGCACTGTCGAAATGTCCGATGCTGCAACTTTAGGATCCCGTTCCCGTGCCGTATATCGAAAACCTATTTCCCGCGTGCATACCTTTAAAAAGATCGACGTTCTTTACGTATCTCTCCGGATCCGGAGGCGGAAGTCCGATAAGGAAAATTGGCGGAAAAATCAAAAGGAAACGTAGGTGCGAGTTACAATCGGGGGAAAATTTTCCTTTGCCCTCCGGAATCTGAAAGATCCTTTTTTTTTTTGGAAAACTTTTTCATCCTCCGAAACCTTTTAATGATCTGGGATATACTTTATCTTCGCCAAAGATGTGGCATCTCATAAATTATCATTTTCGGGGCTTTTTTTTTTTTCTTTTAGAATTTTCGCTTCCGTTGCACGAAAAAGGTCTCGGATCTTTTTAATAATGCCACGGAATGGGCGCGAAAGATGATACCCCCCCCCCATCACCCC
>JAOWBB010006774.1:0-18287 GCA_028565995.1 Ricinus marginatus
CAGGAAAAAAAGTCACGGCTCGCGACCGTTAAACAAAATGAAAATATTTTATTTCATAAACGAAAATTACACTCAAAGCTCCGTGATCGAAAAGGACATGAAAATAGCCCTGTAGAACTTTATAAAGCTCCTGTTTAACAAAGTTTTCCAAATAACAAAAGGATTCCCAACGGTAAAATATCCCCGAGGACTGCATTTTCCATAAGAACACCATGTTCGGTTGATCATAATTCTTTTGAATAAAAGGTCTCAAAGGGAATTGTGATTCCCCCCAACCGCGAATCTTAAATTTACCTCAAAATTTTATTTAGCTATCAATCGTGTCACGTATGTTACGTGCGGAAAGCAAAAATCCGCCAGTTCCATTCATCCGCGATCGCTCCGTGTGGATGCTGCAGGTTTCGCATTCCTTTTCCGGGACAAATTAAAAAAAAAAAAAAAAAAAATTCTAATGCGGGAAAGAATAAAAATCCGCAGGCTCCGATTCGATTCTGCGTCAGGCAAATTTCCTATCCCCGAAACAAAGTTTTTGCTCGACCGAAATAAGCAAAATATTAGAAATTTATAATCGGGAACGCGGAGCGCGTATTCCTAAAGACTATTAATCATTCTCGCTAAGTTTATTAACTCAGGGCTATGCTAGCTTCGTTTTAATAATAGTAGCAAAGGCTGAAATCATAAATTTGAGTGCTAGAATTTTGAACCGCATTATTTGTTCTTTCCCTATAAGCGCCACATTTTGGAAAATTCATGAGAAGCTTTTACAAGCCTCGGAAACTTCAATTTATCAGATTCCCACGCGCGAATCAAAATCAACATCGTCTCGATTTTGGAAATGCGAGATGTACCAGCAAATGCATGCGATGACGGGAATGAAGATTCCATATGGTCCCCGGAGAAGGCGCGAAGGAAATCGAAACCGATTTCAGCAGCGTTTGAGGAAGCTCAGTTCACAGCCGAATGCTGCCGACTTCATGGGAGCGGGGCACCGCACTTTAAATTGTGAAAATTTGCTTTTCCGCCCATAATTCTCCTTCGGTTTATATTTCACATACAAAAACTCTTGTTCGCTGGTCATAAATATTTAGATAATTATTGTTACGTTTCATTTACCCATAATTGTGAATTTTAACATTTTTCGTGTTCACATACAGCGACGCCAACCTTCTAGACTGGGATGTTTCCGATGAGGTCTGTCGATTAAAATAATTTGTGGAAAAATGCGGTGGCTCGGAGCATTAGAAATTCAACTCATTCCAGATACTTTTACCGCCACGGACCAACGAATTGGACTCGTGCTGTCGATGGGCAAAATTATATTGAAATTGTACGTACGTAATAAAACAAAATTGTGCGTGAACGCGGCTTTAATCTTCGTCTTTGTCTTTAGAACCAAGGTGATACGTCTACATTAGTAAGGTGCATTTTAACGCGGGAGGCTTAGCGGATTTTTGGGGCCGGAGCTCCGGGAGCGTAGCCGAAAACCCTCCGGAGGGAACACCGGAAAATTGCTCCAAATGTTTTTGTAACACTCGGCAAACAACATCTCATCTGCACATGATTTGATCAAATAAAATATTTGTCGTTATGAAACAAATCTCTCTATCAAAACTATATTTTTTTCAGTGCTCTTAATCGCACCGAATAACCCCAGGTTTCTGCCTTTGTTTCTGAAATGGCGAATCCAGGTACGTGCGGTTTTAGATAAAAAGGATGATGACGATCCCGATCGATCGTTTCTTTCTCTTGTCGTGAGTCGTGCACTGTCAGATGATTCGATATTTGTAATCGCATGAAATTCAAATTTCACTTAATTACTCAAAAAAAACGTAACAATTTCACTTTTAATTGCATTTCATTTTTTAAAAATCTCGGAAAATCTCTTGAATTATTGCTGGGCTCAAGGTACAAAACTTTCAACATTGTTTCTATTTCTAAATCTTAAAGCTTCTTTTGCCGCGTTAACACGAATCCATTTTCCTTCTTTTTTTAATTTGTTTGAACTGGAGTTTGAAAACGAAATTTGCAGGAATAAATTACACGCCTACGATAAGCTTTTAAGATTAATAACAGGACTTTAATAAATAGCTTTGCTAATGCATAAACACCAAGGATCAATATGTATAATTACCTATAATAAATGCCTTTGTATCCGTTAAAAACGACTGGAACTCCCCAAAATTATATTATTGACTTTCAAATAGGAATATACAAAATAACAACGATAACAAACATTTGATATCGTGTCTTTAAATAACAATTTGTCGTTTTCCTCCTTTTGTTCTTCGCACGAGTCATCCAGAAACCAAGTTACTTTCCATTGTTTTCAGATGGTTATAAGATCGAGAAGTTGGGGTTCACGATTTCTGCCCGTCAATGTAGCTAAAATTGTGGTCTTAGAGGGACTTTTCTCGATGAACAGATTAAGCATTTTATTTTTTTGTGCAGGAATAAGCGGAAAGCTTTTAGGGATGAGCAATGAACGAGGGAAAGCACGGAATGGGATTAGAAATTTTTTTTAAGTATCCAGGATTTATTGCGACCTTTCTTTTAAACTAAGAACGAAGCAAAATGGTAAATGTTAAAAATAAATTGATTTTATTGGATTAAAATAATGGTTTTTGGTAACGTTACCTCTGAAAGGCCAAATTCTGAACTTAGATAAAAACATTTAGCCAATATTTGTTTAAAACAAGATTTCCGAGAGAGAGAGAGAGAGAGAGAGAGAGCTTCACGTATTTAACTTGCTCCAGAGACGTTGGCATTTTCAAAACCGGTAACCGAACTTTATACCTTGGGAACGGCTTATTCAAATGGCTGCAGCATTTAATGTTCTCATTATGTACGTTCTGCGGTAAACGAGGCGTAAAGACCCGGAAGAACTGCTGCCCAATGCGAATGAGTTAAACCATTCGCTTGTAAATTAGAAATCCTGGCCGAAAATATCGCTTTCCGAAGACATTAATCATGGAATGAATGTAACATAAACCCTGCCCGAGACGAAGATTCGGAAAAACATGAATTATGATTAACAAGTCAAATGGGATTATCATCGTGACTTAAGAACGTTTCTTCTCTCCATCAAAAAGTTTCATAATTAGAACTGCTGAAAATTAAAAGGAAATTAGCGGGAACGAAAAGCTTTTGCTGAAATTTTCGTGGTCGGCAGCAAAATGATCAAGCCTCTCGAAACTTTTCTCATTTTTTTTTTCTTTTTTTTTTTGCAATCGGTTGTAATCTGCCGCAAAGATCGACGCAGCGGCCGCAGTTGCTTCGAGCGAATGTCGAAGTACACAGTTCCTCTGCCTGTCTGTATTTGATCGTAAAGTGAAATATCCCATAATCAGTAGCAATATATTTCAGTTGCGAGCATTTCACTACGTCAGGAAACAATTATCCAGATTGTCAATAATGAGACAGAAATATCTACCCTATAAACTGATTTTTTTTAAATATCATCCATCCCCCAAATCTACCTTATGTGCAATAAAAATAAATCTGCCTTAGTTGTAAACTTTATATTATATCATTCACGATTTCACTTTGTATTCTATTAGGAATCCCCCAAAATTTTTGTTTATATCCTTGAATAAAACTAATCTCAGATATAAAGACAGGTGAATTACATGTGGATTGCCATCAGAAAACTAAATGAAAATTGCTGAATAATAAATGGTGTGAGAAAATGTCCACAAATAAAATAAAATTTTATTAGATATCTGTTAATGTATTGTCAAATTTCACTGGTTACATAGCTATGCATAGGGGATAGGAAAATATTTCTCATAATGCATTATTCGAAATAAGGTATGCGGTACGTATATTGTAAAGCCATGAACAAAGCCATATTTGGGCGCTAACACAAAAATAAATATTTATTAGGAAATATTAGAAAGAAATCTTAGGCAAGATTTAAAAACCGAAGAAAAAATATTTTCATTTGCCACATTTCTAGAGTTTTTAAAAGATGTTAAATAAATGCCTTGATTGTTACAATGTAACCACGTATCGACTTTCTGTTACAAAATTAATATTACATATTAATTTATAGGTATCCTTTTATTGATTTTCCACATTTAAAAGCACCGAAGCAAATCTTTGTATCTGTTTTCTGAACTTCCAGAGGCAAATCTGCATTTTTATGAGAATGTGAATCTTCCGACTTCGGGTTTCATTTTCAACGCACGTCAGTTGCTTAGAAGTCGGCACCGCACAGATTCAAATCCCTTTCATTTGTAATTCGAATTCAATGACCAGAAATTATGCTTTATCCATGGCTTTCAATTTGTCCGGGCACAAGAGGAAGAATTGAAAAAAATTTCGATTTTTTCGAACCCATAAGATGATCTTGAAAGCAGAAAAATTAAGTAAAAAGAAACTCTGTAGGAAATCCAAAAGTTGTGGAAAAAAATTTTTTCCAAGGCGGTCTTTTAGAAATCTATTTTCGACTCCTTTTTCTCGAATCGTCGCCTTTTCCGGTCGAAAGTTCGAATTTTAAGGCATCAATCTTCAAGTGAAGACTTCAATTTACGCGCGATTTCCAGTCCTTTGGAGATTTTCATTTAAGCGCGAATATTTTGCCAAAGTTTTAACAGCAATGAATTGTTTCCTTGCTTCTGCTTTGGATGCTCTTCGTGACTGCAATGAACTTGTGAATGAATATAAAAATACTAATTTAATTCTGATGCTGAAGAATATCTCAAATTCTTTCAGTCAACTTTCTTGTTTGCATCCATGAAACTCTGATTTTTACGGAATAAATATTAAAATATTTATTTTATATGTATTCAGTTCAAGCAAAAATGAGCTGAAAACAAAAATCTTTCTAACTCCATATTAGAAATTATAAAAAGTGAATAAGTTGTTAAAACCTTATTTTTTTATGTTTTCAGCTCCTTTCCATAATAATTTTAAAAGATAATGTAAACTATTTTAAATTAATGTATTCATTATAAATCGAAGTTTTCATGACAAAGATGCGCAGTTATTTTTTTCATATGAAAAGTACAAATTATATAATCGGTGTGAATCGATTTTTTTTTGGGCAAATTAAGAAACTCCAAAGCATACACAAGTGAAGTTACTCGTGAAAAAAATTTAAATCTTAAAGTAGAGTTAGATAGATAAATAATATGAGAAAATGTTATTAATTTGAACCTGACACCATCTATTAATTATCCAAACTTTACGCCAACATGCTTAGTTTCTACTTGATTGTTAGATTGCCAGTTTTAATTTATTCTCACGTTATTTTAAACATAAGCTTCTGATGTATTTTTGGACGTTCGCGTATTATTCAAAGCCAAGACAAATCAACCTTTAATATTTTAACAATTTTAATTGGAATATTGTCTTCGAGGAGAGGAAAAAAAATATTTTCAATTTTTTACAGAGCATATCCCTCTTTAACCGACATTTTATTTATAAGTCTGAGTGCGCACATTTCAGAGCTGCAAACAATTTTGTGTTGATGGAAGCATGATGTTTTTTTTATGATGTTCGAATTTTTTCGAATTCGAGTTCGAAGATGTTTTTACATGTGTTTCGAAGACTGTTTACCCATAAAAAAAAATTGTTTCCAGTTTCGGTTCATCAGTTAGCTTTAATTTTTTTATTTCATTTCATTTCGATACTGTTCACTAAATGATCAACTGAGTACCATAATATGTAATTACTCGTTTATATCTCTTATTATATATCTATACTAATAGAGGAAATATGAGGCAACCGGCCTGATTCTAATGTCTTTGTTTTGCCGAAAAAACAGGTTTACTTGTTTTTGGTGAACATACACGTGAAAATTTTTATGTTTGGCAGAAATTAAAATATGAATGAAACGATAAATAATGAATTCCACATTGGATTCCTAAGCATAAAACTAAAATTTCTTTGGTTAAAAAAAATAAATTTTAATTATAATTAAATAAATATATATATATATAATTTAAGAACAAATATATAATATAAATATAAATTATGTATTAATATAAATATAAAATTTAAAAATGAAAAATAAGGATACTAGCTGAAAAGTTCATTTAAAAAGAGTGCAGAGATTTTTCGTAATGGAAACTCCAAGATATTTTTAGGTGATTTATAGCCCTTTTGAAATCCCTGGATATTTTTTAAGAAAAATATGAAATCAAAACCATTTTCCCCTGCCGAAAAAATATAAAGGAAAACATGATTGAGTGTTATGAAAGTATTGGAATATGAAAGTTTTCTAGCAATTCAATTTGGGTTAGATGTGAAAAACTTTTATTTAATCATTTTTAAAAGTTGAGCTTATTCGTAGATATTCGTTATTATTTCTAATTTTCTAGCGATCAATAAATTTCATTCATAAATTCTTCAAAATATATTTTGAGGTATATCATGTTTTCATTCTCACCTTCTTCAGAATTTTAATATAAGTTTGATTTTTGGAATTGGATGGAATTAATTGATTTCAGTTAATTCGCATTATAACAATGTATGCAGTATTAAAATCATCTCCATAAGAGTAGTTCTTATGTTTTTTTTGATATAAATATCCAGTTATATTCTCCCACGACAATAATTTTTTCTTCAATTGCGAATATATTACACACAAAGTTAAATGGCTGATTTAGTCTTTGCAAAATCAATACATATAAAATACATAATAGAAAATTGCAGTAAATTATATAAAATACATATCATAAATTTATATAATACAAATATATAATTTGTATATTTTTCTGTTTTTTTTTATTATGAAAACATGTAAAAAATATGACGGAAATTTAAACAACTCATACACTTCCGGAGGAAAAATTCAAAGAATATTTAAAAAATCGAATCTTCAGTGAAAAGATTCCTTTTATTTATAGATTCCTGTTTTAATATAAGGAAATTGATATCATAAAGAGACGTCTTTTTTTTACTTGAATTTCTCTATAATTAGAATAATCAGAAAAAGACAGAAGAGATTATTATCTTTATACTATAAGAAGAGAACATCTTCATAGAGAGATTCTATTAATTATAATAGAATTCTTCTCTCTCAGAGAGTTCTCCTTTATTACAAGGAGAGATCTCCCTAAGAGGCTATCTCTACAAAGAGAAGTCATATTGTTATATGTCATCTCTCCGTGGCTGAAGAGAATCTTATTACAATATAACTTTTTTCTCGGTTTCTGCCGAAAGAAGATCATACTATAATCAATACTATTCCTTCAAGTTCTTTTATTTATAGACTTCTTGTTTACAGTATAAATTTCTTCATATTATAAAAAAATGTATTTTTTTTTTAGTTTTTGTTTTTGTACTGTACAGATTAAGAGCTTCGCTTGAAGATTATGCTTTATTAATAAATACATGAAGTGGTGAGTTTTTTATAAGTGAAGTAAGACAACCCAATATAAAAACTTGTAGTAATTCATTTCAAATATCTGAACTCTCAAAAGGTGTTGTAACAAATACTAAATGGCTTCAATGAAAGGAACGAACATAACAAAACAGATTTATATTTTTGACTGAAGAATTCAAGGAGTTAAAAGTCTCGTTAAAACTTAAAAGGCGATATGTCGGAATTGTACCTTGTCTAGATATTAAAATTAAAAGTTTTGGAAGATGAGAAGAAATAATTATAACAACGCTCCCAGGGAGTTATGATTATAAAGCTAAATGATTTGCAATTAAGTTTAAATTAGAAAAGTGCCCCAAAGTTTCGTGCTTTTGAAATAACTTGGACTTGAAACGTATCCTTTTTACGTAAAACGAATGAAGATTTTTAAAGATAAAAATATTCTTTGCTGGGAACAACCAAAACGGAGACGAAAAATCAAATATGAGGACATTTTATTCAAAAATTAGGACCGTATCCTCCACTGTCTTTTTTTCCCAATTATTGTTTGAACAGTTTTCAGATTTCGTAAAACTGAACTTAGTTTTGTGATTAACGATAACAATAATTCTTGAAATATAATGCAGAAGCAGCAGAACATGTCGCTGTTTTTTAAACTTTTAATGTTGTGTGTAATTGGAAAGGAACGACGTAATGAGGTAACCTTTAAGAAATTGTCTGCATTTTTAGACATCTTGCCAACTAATATTAATCAGACGCTTCACTTGTAAAACATTTTAAGAATTTGCAGTTCTTAAAACTTTACTTTTACGGGTAAAGGAAAAACATCACAAATCTGATGAGCGTTTTGTGTTTTTTACAAAATTTCTAATTCCTTTTGCTCGATTCAAAATTAATTCTAAAAGCGGTCAGTAGTAAAAATTCAAATACGTGGTGCGTCTAACAATTAACAATTTTGATCCACATAGTGTTTTTTTTATACGTGACAAGCGGACATGTATAGGTAAAAAATTTAAGAAAAAAAGTTCTTAGGAATGTTTGTATGAGTAGCGGGATTATAATCCCGCCACCAGAAATTTCTGCTGTGCAATTTTGTTTTTTTCTGTGACAGTAGTAAGTTTTAATGAGAATATCATCTTTTTAATGTAAAAGAATTCTAATGAGACATTAAAGCTAATAGCGAAGAAATGAAATATACAAACTTTTGAAAATCTAACAAATTTTCGGCGGTTAACGATAAATGTAGGCGTTTATACTATAAAACGATTTAATTATAATATATAAATAAATCTACATACCAAATAATCTTGTTAGAATTTAAATATCTAAATAATGGAAGTGTAACATTATTTGATATCTGCTTTAAGAATCATTTATAAGCCCAAAAAGAATAAATAAAAAAGTACCGCAAGATATTATATAAGATATAAGATCCGTACCGATCTAAAATTGATATCGAAATCGAATACAAAAGGATCAGATTAAGGTTACCATTTGATCATGAATTCGCTAGTGACAAAGGTTGGATGGAAAGAAAGTGTTTCTAATTCCCTTGGTGAACCTATTTGGAACACAACGAGGAACAGAGCTAAGTTTAATTTATTCACTAACTTTTCGAAAGCAAAAAGATACTGGAAACGTGGACAAATAAATCCACTTGCAAATCCTTGTTTAAGAAAGTTACATTGAATTAAATTCAGAATTCTTAACTTTGTAAATAAAGAACAGAATAAAGGAAATTAATGGTTATGAATATTCATAAGAGGAGAATATCCAAATAAGCTTATTTGGATTAGTTAATCGACAGGTCTCCCGAATTCCCTGCTTGAAGTGCTAATTTTTATACATTTTTTTTTTTTTTTAATACAAAAACCGCAATTTTTCAAAGTTGTCAGTAGCGTGTGAAATCATTTCATAAAATATTATAGTTTATCTATATAAATTCGATAAAAAAACTGTTAATACAATATATACATACATAAATACAAATCTTTAATTTAAAAATTTCAATCGAGATTTTTTCTTCGAGATTTCAATCACGAAAAAAAAAGAAGATTAATATGCAATTGTTATTAAATAATATTCTTTTCTCCGATACTTAAATCATCCGAATGAATATCTATGGCCATTTATTATTTCCAGATACGTCGTTGCAAGGCATCAATTAATATTTCTGATAAAAATTCCATTTTTCATTAGGAACTTTTTTTTTTTTTTTTTACAGAACGTATGCTCGCAGATTTATGCTGTTCACTTCCGTTCCGGTGACACGTTCAAGTTTAAATACTTTAATGGAATGCCAGCAATGTAGCTTTCATGGAAGAAAATTATTTTGATTTCTTTTCTTAGACCTTTCATATCTTCTTTGAAGGCAAATAAATGGAACACCTTTGTCGAATAAATTTTTTCATTTGAAAGGTGGCCGTTGCATGATTTACTTCCGACGAAAGCTATATTAAGAAAAATATGTAGGAAAATAAAAAATCTCTACATTTGAAATTACTTGTCTGTTCACATCTTAATTTTAAATCATAAAATGCCAATGGAAATAGCCATTTTGTTTGGAATTTATTAAATTCTTTTACATGATTGACAGAATTCAATTCGGTGTTTCACCGTTTTTCCCCCTTTTTTGTTTGTTAGTGACGGTACATAGTCAGTTTTACGTGACGGTATATTTTGCTATCGTTGAAATAGTAATGATGATAATAATTTGATATCTCAACGCCGAATAATGCATATATATATGAAAGCAATTGTTTGAATATAATCCTTTTCTCTTTGCAAGGTAATTGTGAACATTTAGAGAGCGTTTAGAACTGCAGTGCATCCGTTGAAGAGAAGTTTTAGCATTAACGTTAAACGTGCTCATCAGATAATGGAAATTGCGAATTGATGGAATCTTGTACATGACAAAAATCAAGAATCATCGTTCGTTGAAAATCGTTTATTCTTCATGTCCGATGATTACGCTACCGTTCTATGTATGTATAAGCGTATAAATAGTTAAAGCATTGCATTTATGAATCACCTTTAGGTTAGTAACGTTGACTATTTGCGATCAGATCGCAATGCACCTCTATATAGAGATTTTCTTAAATGTGAAAGATGTTATAAATTAACCTTTTATTTTTTTTTTTTTTTGTTTTGCGCTCTCTAGATCATTTCCAATCGTAAATAAATCAATTTCTCATTATTAATATTAAGTTACTTCCTTGGTATTAAGATTATTCTTATCGTAAGTAAGATGGAAATTCTTTTGTGATATAAGGAAATTTACAGAAAATGTTTGTTTGCAGGCGAACAAAGTCTTGAGGAAGATCAATTCCGAAATTCAATATTTTAAAATAAAATCCCTGACGCAAATCGCGGTTTCCACGCCTGAACTTGGTTAATGACAATGGCGCATAACTTTCCAGTAAAAATTATCTTTTTCTTCAATTATCCGCATTCTTCACCGCGAATGATACATCTCGCATCTCCCAACAAACTTCGGGGATTTACCTACAGGAAAAAAAAAAAAAAAAAAAGTTGCCCAAAATTCAATAATTCCTTTTACGATTTTTTTCCGTTTTCCAAATGGAAATTGATAAATAGATTCATAAATATTCTGGAAATGCCGCGGAAGAAGAAGCAATAGAGGGAAATATTAAAGGCGAGTGCCGTATTCGTTTTCTTCATGGAATTAAGTGGATGAAACTTTTCGAAATTTTCAATAGTTTAAATTAAATCTTAACTTGAAAAATGCAAGAACGGGGAACGTTCGCTGCCTTCGTCTTTATTTTCTTCTCCTCTTGTTCCGTTTTTTTTTTTTTTTTTTTTTCCTTTCTTTTTTTTGCTCCGCAAAGTTCCTTCCTTCCTTTTTTGTTCTCCCACCAAGAAGAATGAGGAAAAGGCGTCATTCAAAAAATTTGAATAAAAAATTATTCTGACAAAGTGAAAATATCTTTGTTGGAAATAAAACTCGGAAAAGAAGATCCACCTTTGGGACAAGATATGAAATTATTCACCTGAGCATAACGAATTTAATGAATTCTTAATAAGAATGCGCAAGATTTTTCCGGAATTCCAGGAGCAGGGGATTAGGAAAAAAAAAAAAAATCACGTTTATTTTTTCTTCTCCGCGCTGTCACATTTATCCAGCTGGAGAAGAAATCTTTCTAATTAAGCTATTTAAATAAGAAATAATCTTCAAACTCATTTCAATACTTTTTCGCTAATCAATTCTGCTTTCCCACCGAGAAATCAATGCCATAAAAACCTTTCAGCTCTCCTGGGAAAACTCACGCCCTTGCCGTAGCCGGGGGCCAGCTATTGATTCCCGATATTCAGACAAATCTCATTCATTCCCGGTCTGTAATGACAGCTGTAATCTTGGCAAAAACTTATGTCGTTCTTTGCGGAGCATCATATTGACACAATCCGCATTTCCAAATAACTTACCCGACAATCGATTCACCTTACCTGCTTAAAAATTCAAAATTTTTATTCTCCCTTATCGCCAATGACTTCCCTTGCCTAATGTAAAAACAGTCGCACTTAATATAAGTTTGAAATTTTTAAAAAAAAACCACTTTTTTATTTTTGAGGAAAAAAAAGTAAGAAATTTCCAGGAGAAAAGGCAAGAACTTCGATCAACTGCATAAAATACGATATCAATAATTAATAAAAAAAAAAAAAAAAATATTAAAATAATAAATAACGCCAAGGGAAGAAAAAGCAACATAAGTCTTCTGAAATGCTGCGGATTCTCAAAAAATATTGATTATGCCTTTTAAAACTGAAGTAATCTTTGTAATGCAAAGTAATTTATAAATTACCAAAATCTTACTTGCGGTGTGTCTGCTTTTTATCGTCATCAGATAAAAAAAAAAAAAAAAATGCGAGAAATCAATTTTAGCCCTCATCACAAATGTGTCTCAACATTGAAAATATTAATATCTCCGAGATACATAAAACGGTGATTCCTCAGTGACAGTTTTGCTTCATTTATCAGATACGAATCACTTCTACTTCATAAAAATTCAATCTTTGATGTTTGAAAGTATACAAAGCTAACGCATTCTCGGTAAATATTCATAAAGAAAGAAAAACTTGTTTGTTTTCTTTGTGATGAAAATTAGCAATAAATTTATGACTGAAGGAAGATAAAAATCCAAGATTCATATTTTTACGTATAAGGACTAAAATTCTTCGCGAATGATAATATTTTAAAATATTTCAGGAAACCGTTGATCAAAATATATTATATATATATTATATATAAATGTTGCACCGGAAAAATCCTTACATTATTCTGAAACACGATGGGAAAAGTAAGCCCAAAATCTTTACCGGTGTCAGTTCGGTTGGAAAAACTCGAAAAATATTTTTCCGCATTCGGCTATGAAAACTTCATACCAATTGAATTTGAAAAATTATGTAAAACTTTTAAATTAAAAAATGTATAAACTTAAATCGAATTATTGTAATTCTGAATTTTTTGTTCTGGAAAATATTATTAGCTTCTCCTCAAAATAAGATTTTATTCATTTTCTCCCCAATTCTGCATCATCATTACAATCTTAAGTCAGCTTTTTACAAATTAAGCAACTAATAAAAACTTGATTTTTCTTGAATTCGAGACTTTTCACATGCATTAAATTTTATTTTGTGTCAGTATTATAAACGTAATTGATGTATCAATTGGATTCTCCAGGTATGAAAAAAAAAATCCACCTTTAGGACAAAATGTTAATTACTTTAATTAAAGACCAAGTTACAAAAAACCTAATTTCAGAGATATCCACAAGATTTATTACTTCCTGGATTAGTTTTAATGTCGTTTGCAATAATTTATTAACATGTAAGAATATTAATTAGCAAATCGCTTAAAAAAATTAAAATTGAATAACTTTTTATTTGTGAAAATCCCTTTTTAACTCTATGCGGATATAAACGAAAAATTGTGAACTTTCTTTCCATTAGCTAAATCTTATTTCGGGTTAAAAATGAACTGAAGCACAATAACATAAATAACTGTAATAAGTTGTAGCGAATGTCCCGTTGGGGTCATTAACAGTTTAAATGTGCAGTACTTTTCGGTACTTTACCATTAGCGTATTCGGCGTTGGAGATAACAGTGACAGTGCATAATGAGATTGTATTTTTTCCAATATGTAACCTATATACATTGCAATGAAAAGAAAATTTCAAAAAGATAGATGGAAATCTTATTTATGATAATGAAGCACATTTTTATCAATTTGTTTCAAGTAGTATCAGAATTTCAAATCAGACGTAACAAATATTTTTAATTCTTCACTTTTGATAAGGGAAAGCGAAGGGAGAGAGAGGAAAATAAAATGGGCGGATCTCTGGGTTTGAGAGAGGAGAAATGAAAAAAGCGGAGAGAAAAGAAGAATTTTAAATATCGCAGGAAATCCCGGTCGGCCATTTCTAGTGGTAGGTGGTAAAAATACATTTCATGAATATAAGAGAGAATGAGAAAAATTATCTCTTGATCTGACTTGGGAAATTTATCTTCCTGTTTCAAAAAATCGAATGTGCGATATTCTCCATGTTGCTTTAGGGTCTCCGTTTCGTTCGACTAATACCACGATCCCAGAAGTGGCATCAAGAAATGTTTTTATATATCTTTTTTTAAATAGAATTTTTAACGTTCAACCGGCGATACCAGTAAGACGTGCTTTTAATGATGTTTCTTCCACGGCATTTTTCGTGCTTTTTTAGGTGATCCGAAAATTCAGTTTTTATTTGTGCTTCCCCGGAAATATATGATTCAGAAATACATATGAAAAAAGTGATAATTTTCGAATAATTAGAACATTACCCAAATTTTTATTTAAAACGAATTATCATAAATAAATTGATTTTACGGATTGATTAACGTAAATTCAGTCTTTTTTTTTTTTGAAAGAAAAAAAGGACAAATGATTTTAGCATTATGGATATAACAATCAAATGCTAGACAAAAAATCATTTAATTTTACCATTGAACCATAGATTTTCTCATGCTCATATACGCAATCGTAAAAGTGTTAGTATCAATGTGAGGTAAAATCAAAAAAAAGAATATCTTAAACGGATTTAAGAAAATCTCCGTTATTAAGTCTTTAAGTGAATCCCTATCACACTCTTAAGTTACTGACACGAATAAAATATACGATTTTCAGGTATACTCACTCTAATTTTTAATGAATAAAATTTATGAACATAAATATCAATGATGCAAGCTTACCATCAAAAGAATCAGAATTCTATGGTAACTTTTTACTATTAAGCGAGCTTTGGGGTTTAAAATTATATCAATTATTTCAGGGTCTAAGTTAGTAAAAATTTTTAAATCTAAAATTATAAGTATATTCATTTAAAATTTTAAAAAAGCTTATAAACATTTTTAAAAAAAGATTAGCAATTTAAAAATTTTAAGCTTTTAAAATTAATGATTTTATTATGGAAAATAATGGTTTGTCAGATTTGTGAGCCAATTTGATAGGTTCACTGTGAAGCTAAAATCTTTTCAATAAAATTGGGCGGTATCAATATTATAAATTTAGCGAAACAATCTCCATCATATTTTTGCAAGTTATTGCTGAAATATTATGCTTGCGAAGATATTGTTGCAGGAATCTTAAAATTACATATTTATAAATCTGTGAAATAAATCATACTAAACGTTTCTCGTATGTGATCTATATATGGCATCAAAAAATTTTTATAGATTATTTATTTTCGAGGCAGTTGATAAATATGGTGTTTCGGGGATAACAAATTCAGTTGAACGCGGAAACGTAATTTGTTTATTGAATGAAACATTAAATATATTTTTCACGTAAAATTATTTATTTTCAGGTAAAAATTATTATGAATTAATGGATTCCAACTCAGTAAGCTTTTTACTCATAATTTCATTTTGTGCATTAAAATATAAACCGTTCGCGCAAACTTTTGAAAATGCTTGTTGTTAGAAATAATCCCCGATGAAAAATGTATCAAAATATAAATAATTAGACGGAATAATGAAAGCCGACGTTATTTAAGCAACATTTCAACTCGGCGTCTAGCTTTTTAATTTTGAACGATTTCCGTAGTGCTAGTGAGCTGAAAATAAAAATAAATTAACTTCGAACGAGCCCTTTGCTTTCACCGTAATGCTGCACATAAATGGAGTTGCATTATTGACGACACCTACTCAATATAATGAAAAAAGTTACAAGAAGGATAACTGACAGGAGAATGGCTTCAAGAACGGGATGAATGAAATTGTGGAGGCAGTAATCGAGCATCT
Source organism: Ricinus marginatus (assembly GCA_028565995.1). Lineage (NCBI taxonomy): Eukaryota > Metazoa > Arthropoda > Insecta > Psocodea > Ricinidae > Ricinus > Ricinus marginatus. The sequence continues at coordinate 15,618 of JAOWBB010006774.1, forward strand.
GGCAGTTAGACAGAATAATATCAAAGAGAATTAATGATTACACAGTATACATGTGCATTCTGGGTTTTTGTATGGGGGACAAGTGAATTTGTTTTATCACAATGAATCACTCATCTTCGGTCCTTGCAAATAAAAAATGATACCAGCGAAAAATGTGGGAGAAGTTTTTCAAATGAAACAGTTAAGAAAAATATTCGGTTTTGGTTTTTTTTCTTAACTTTGTGGCAATCTACATTAGGCATTTGATCTGAAACCATTTCTTAAGCGATTTTCTGCTTAAAATCATGATTCAAAATTAGTTTCAGACCTGCAGTCAGAATGTAAAAGCCAAATATAATTTGAATTTCCGTTTAATAATGAGATAGGAAAAGAGAACGAATTTTAGATTATTTACGAATGTGAACGAAGAATATATATTACGCTTTTTTTAAATGCTTTTCTTCGTTTTTATTTAATTTATAAGGCTTTTTTCTTTAGAATCTATTCCCCTAGGCGTAAATCCGATATCTAACCGCGAAACCAACATTTGCAAAATTGAAAATTATAGGTTTTAAAACGTCTAAATGGAAATTGATTTTGTTTCTAAATCGATGCTGAAATGAAATGATATATTTTTTTTTTTGCATCAAAGAAATTTGCTTCTTTGTATTAAGAAATTTTTCGGGATATATATATATGTATCGGAATCATATAATACCATTATGTGATTCTTATGTTTTCAATTAAAAAAAATTATTGAGGTTACCAAATCAAAGTTAGTTCCTGTTTTGGGAGAGAGCTTTCCATTTAAGCAGTGACACGAAGCATTGTATTTCTCGTGTTTTTTTCACTTGTTTTTATATAAAAATAAGAAGACGTTTGGAACATAACCTTAAATTTAACACTTCTTCCATCGGAATGAGGAACGTCATGTGTGTACAAATTGTAATATGAACCTCAAAATTTGTTCATTATGTCGCCTTAGCTGTCAGCAGCTTGAATACATTAAAAATTTCTTCAAAAGAAAGAATGATTGTGAGCATGAAGGATGATTTTTTTTGCACTTGTTCAGCGTGTTATAACGAATGGTAATTTTGTATGTATTTATACGCAACAGTGTTTTATTAATGTCAAATTTTATAAATAAAACACGTTTTTAATTTCAAAAATTTGATTTTGCTTCAATAATTAACACTCTTTCGGGACGTGTTCTTTTTTTTTTTTTTTTTTTAATCAAAGTTAGAATTTAAACTGTTCAACAAAAATTTAATTTTTTTCGATTAAAAAGCACTTGCATTTGAAAGGAATGTTAGTTCTCGATCAAATAAAATAAATAATTTTGTAAATTTAGTCTATGTGATCTGTCACTTTTCGACAATTTAAACTCGGCACTAAACTTATTCCATTTTCCTTTTCGGTTTGTACGGAAAAAAAAAAAAAATGTGGCATTATTTAAAGAATCTGCCGATCAAGAAATTTAACAGCCTCATCGGTACTGCGTGCGAACGTTCGGACGCGAGGGGAGCGCACTCGCTGCTCAGCATCCGACAATCTTTCCCGATGGAAAAAAGGAGAGAGGAAGGCCCTGCGGAAGGATCCTCTGATTGAACATCCGATAAAATTCGTTAACAACTCGGAGGAATGGAAACAAAGAGAAACAAGGTGATCTGCACGAGGGCGCTTATGCGTGAATAAGCGATTCACATTGAGGCAATTAGCAGAGAAAGGGTTTTATTGATTTGGGTAAGGCTCGGCGAAAGGCTCTCAGGAACAGACTTCGAAATCAAATGCCGCAACTCTTCGTTGTGCCACAGAAAAAAGGTTGTTTTTCGAAGGGAATTTGAGCTCCGTTACGCCCGGAGGAAATGTACCCATTCGGTGGGAACATTTTGTTTTTTCAAATTATCTCTCCCTCGAAATTTACCCCTTAGCAAACAGCCGCAAAATTCACCACTTTTACAAGAATGAGTCCCGTGCAATATTTACCGTTTGTATCCCATTATTGATATCTGATACGGATGCGGATGCGTTCGAAATCTTCTCGATTAATTTTATGATTTCTATGCCGTTTTTCGCAATTGTATTTTTCAGCCCTTAGAAAACTCTCGTGCGACGTAAAAATATCTGAAATGCAGCTCCGCCCTGTTATTTTCAGCATTTGTGATATTTGGGGCTTACTTCAACCCGGTACGGGTTGGTGACTGGAACAATGGTGTATAAGTATGCATGCATACATTTTTCATACAACATTCAAAAAATCATTTTACATGCAATAATCTCTATTTCAATTGGAATTACAAGTTTACATTACCAGAATAAAGGCAAAAACCGAAAAAAAGAAAAAAAAGATAAATTGTTTAATCGTTTAAGAACTATAAAAGGCTTTGAAAAAAATGTAAAAAGTTTATAGAAGATTGAAATTATTTTTTATATTTTTAAACTTTCCAAATTTCACGTGTAGGAAAGCATGTAATTTATGACGATTATTGTTGTTATTGCCAATCCTTTTTGTAATCAAGGTTGAATAAAATTTAGAGCCGTTTAGTTTATTTAAAATATTACACAAGTCTATATGTTAATATATTAAATAACTCAGAAAAATTTATGCTTTTTTATGTCATGAATATGAAAGATTGCTTTTTCTATTCCCTTTCTTATTCAAGAAACAAACAAATTCCAATTTCAATTTTA
>JAOWBB010006775.1:2581-18283 GCA_028565995.1 Ricinus marginatus
AAAAAAAAAAAAAAATACGGGGCCCCAAGCTAAATGTTAAGTTCTCAGGCATCGAATTACCCCAAATTTCGATTCCCGAGAATAATTTTCGTTTTACCATCCGTTTGGACGCATAAAAGTAAAATTATCCGCATGCATAAATCAACCCCGAAATTATTTATTATTATTCTCTTTGTTTAACCTCCATAAAAACTGGCATTACGACTAATAGAAAGGCATTAAAGTAATTTGTGGAAACGGCCAAATATTTTGATTTCCTTTCGACGTTTTTTTTTTTTTTTACTTCCATCAGAAACGAAATAAGGCTTTTCAAATAGCTGAATTTATGCGTTTGCATTTTAAAAGTTTTCGGAGCATCGCCGGTGTATGCTGCCGGTGCATTAGTCGGTGGGGGGGTCCGAAACTCCGGAATACGGCCGTTCATGATCGCCGATAAAATATCCGGAATAACTATAAAAATTCCAAATTGCGAAAGAAAAAATCCGAAAAACTTCCAGCCTCAACGTTCCCGTTCCACGCGGCAAAATTGTATTTTCCGAAATAAATTGTTGCTCTACGAAAATCATGCTCCGGTACGGAGCACCCCCGGTTCATTAGAATAATACAAATTTATTTTAAAAATATGAATGCAATAAATATGCCGGGGAAAACGGGGATTTTCTCGCCCGGGAGTAGTTTTTAATTAAAATTTCGGGTGCAGAAATGGGCAAGGAAACGTCTGATGCACGCTCTCCTTGAGTAGGACCCGGTCCAATTTGTCAGGTTTCCGATTGTTTAAAATGGAAATCCCGGTTGCAATTTACGGGGCGATCTTCCCGGTGCACCGCATCTTCGTGCTCTTTACCTTAATAGAGTGGCTAAAGTGGTTCTCCTCAGCAGGCAGCACTGCAGGACAGGCGCCAGGATGGACAGCTCGTCGTGGAAGGGCTTTCCGAATCCACGACCGTGGTCGAGATGCAGGGGAAACGTGTCGTTTCCGAATATTTTAAAAGTTTCGTAGTGGTGTCTATCCATGTTACCGATTAGAAAATCCAAGACGGACATGTCCATGAGGTCCAGGAGCCTCCGGCCGCGGTCGTAGGGCTCGATCTCTCGGACTACGGAGCAGTAGTCGGAGTCTGGAGAAAATAGAAAAGAAGATTTTTTTTTTTTTTTTTTTTTAAATCATTTCTGACGGAAATCAGAAGCTTCGATTCCCATTTTCCATTTTTCGAGGGCGAGTCAAAAAATTCGCCGCTACTCCGGCCGAACGACAGGCGTTTCGACGTCGATCCGTTCGGGCATCTCGTTAACCTTTTCGCCCGCATAAAACTTTTCAGACTTATTTATTTAAATACATTTTGCGGGGACGCGTCTCGCCGTACATAAAAGAGTCGAATTTCATGAATAATTATCTACATCGAGTCATTACGCAGAGCTTTCTGCTCGGGAACTTTTCGTCCCGAGCCTTATAATTTAAGTATTTTTTTCATCCCTTGAAATAATTACCTTGCTCCCATTGAGCTTTTCTCCTCTTGTGATAGCTTCTCCTCCAGGGATGTCGCCACACTTTCCTCGGCACGATTTCCTTGTCCGGGAGAAAGGCCGCGAAGGAGCCTTCCAGCATGTCGGGGTTGCCGCAAATGGCGTGTGCCGTGTCGCAGTAATAGGAACATTTGCCGTGAAAGCAGAGGTTGTTAGACGGAGATATGAAGAAGGTTTTGAGCAGGTCTCCCTCGACCAAGGCATACAGTTCGGACGTCATGTTGAGGACCCTGCCGGTGACCGGCATCGCTCTCCTGAAGCCCAGCAACCTGGAAAAGCGTCGCTTTATCACGTGCGGCCGAAGATCGCGGATCGGGCGACGCATCCCCCGGGATCCGAAGGAACAAGGTTCTTCTTACCTGTCCAGGTGGAAGGCCGCTATCTCGGCGTTGTGCCTTTCAAAATCGGTGAAGTAAAAATGGTTCGGCAGCGTTTGCTGCTCCCTGGGAAATCTGGAACGCAGAAAAAAAGGAGATTGATTGCTTCGAAATAGAAATCCGGATCCTTGTGTTTTCCGTTAACCAAACATTTTTATTGTCTCGGGGACAAGAACGATCCCGGTAAGGAATTTCCCGGGACTTTCGACAAGAGGCTGGGAGACAGCCTCGCCGGGAGATAAAAACACTTGTTCACGCCTCGCCAGAACTAAATTATTATATTTAATCGATTTATCTCCGGAGGAAGGAATTCCAAAGAATGAATGACTTAATCCATTCTTTCGGGTTTAAACCCGCGGCAGTCCGTCAAAGGGAAAAAACTTTCTCGCACAAACCGACGCGTAATTAAAACCATTTTCACGTAGGCAAAAAGGTCTGAATCGCGGATTGAATCCTTTCCGCAACCTTTTTAATGTAAATTTCTACGGTGTTTTAGCGGCTGGGAAAGCGGAATCCCCGTTCCTTTTGAGAGAGCGAAAACGGCGAGTTTCGGGAGGGGGGGGGGGCTTCGTCGCGGCATTTTCCGAACCTGAGCTTGTAAGCGACGCCGAACCACTGCGGGCGACGCTTTCTTCGGGAACTTTGAAACGGTGCACTGCCGCGCCGGCGAACGCGGAAAGTCGCCGCAGCGAAAGAAGGCGACAAAAGCAACCGATGCAATCTGCAGCAATTATTGCATAAAGGCGATTTATCCGCGGATATGTTAATTTAACTGAGTGCATCCCCGGCAGAATTATATTTAGATTCTAATTTTAAATGCAAATAAGCAGATAAACGAATGCATCGTGCAGCTTCCGTGCCATTAGATTCGGTTACGCATCACGGAGATGGAACCTGCAAATTCACCGGATTAATTATTAATTAAAAAGTCAAATATTTTTTACAAATTGATATTTTCGATGCGAAGCGATTTATATGTATCGATACAATAATCATATGTCACGCACCGACGAGCAGGTTTATTGAGATTTTAAATGAGGTTTAACGTTGCTTTTGCCGGCAAAGCGGTCGGGGAACGGGGCGCGGCCGGCGGAAATGGAGGATGAAACATCGCGGAAAGGCTTTCCCGTGAAAATTATCCAAAGCCCGGGCAATCCGCGAGCTTTCCGATGCGGATCTGGAGCCGGTGAGTCCCATTTTCTGGGCACGGCTTCGGGATTAGCCGAAACCGGAAGGATTCCCGTCTCCGGGTCTTTCCCGCGACCGGCTCTCTCCGCTGATTTTTCCTCCGGGGCGGCGGCTCCCCGGAGGCCAAGCCGCAGAAATTATTCAGATCGCTGCAGGCGCGAGATCCGATCGGGTTTCGATAACTGTCGGGGAATCAATTAGCCCTGCTTTCCGGGGCATCGGGATTATCCCGACTTGTCGGGCGATCACTCGTTCCGCCGCCGCCTCGCGCGACTCGCGGAAAGACCGGAGCGAGGCGAGGGAAAATTTCCCCCCCCCACCCCCCCCCCGCGATCTTCGTAAAATTTCCCTCGCTTTGCCGTCCGCGCTCTTAAAAGGCCGGCGCCGAGAGTCGGAAAACCGGATATTCCGGGATCAACTATCGACTCGCCCGGGGCTTTTAATCCGATTTCATCGATTACAAACTTTTCCCTCCGTGAAATATTTCTTGTTTTCCGATTGCATTGTCATTTTAATCCTTTCGATGTGTTTTGATGTGATTTTTATGAAAATTCGACACGTCTTTTTGCAGTTTTTCGACAATTTTTCACGCTTTAACAATTAGCTTAATAACTCGCTTCGGATCTGCGTTAGAGCCGATCGGTTTTTCGCTTTCGATGAGTGCGGGAAAGCAAACTGGTTCGCCCTTTCCAAATCTGTCGAGTTCATCCCCGTATGCTCTCGGTTCCCGCTCGACCCCGTCCGAAGTTGTCCGGGGGTTTGTTTTTCTCGGATCGCCGAAAAATTTGTCATTCTCTTCGCGGTCTCCTCGCGAATTGCGCATCGACCGCCCCGCTCGCTAGAAAGATGATGGAACTGCCGAGGCCTTACAAAAGCTCCGGCATTCAGACAACCGAAGAAAGGCGAAGATTCCTCAGATTGGCGTATCAGTCGCCCCGGAAGCAAGATATTCCACGACTGTCGCAAATATTCGCGTGTAATGCACAAATTGAGAATCTCCAATTTTGGGTCGTTCTTTGTCCCCAACAGAAAAACGTTCCGTTTAAGTATTTTTATTTCCCCATTGAACTCGGAGTTCGATGTCAAATTTTAAATGTGCGAAATCTCTTCCTTCCTCTGCGCCCAACAGAAAGGCTGCCCCTGCAGCGAGTCTCTTTATGAAGCGGTCCGAATCAGGATTCACATCACAATCCTTTTTTGAATTTGTTCGCGGGCGTTTGAACCGTTTTCTTTCACATTTTTACGTGGCAAACATTTTCGGTCCTCATCTCCTCGCTGCGGCGATGGCTTGAGACCCGTGCGGTCGTACTCCTTTACGTTAAAAAAAGTAAAAAAAAAAAAAGAAATAAAAGCGCCAGCGGCTTTCTGAAGTAAGACGATCTACTCAACCATTCAGAGCAGGCAAATAAGTATACTTTTACAAAGGGATTGGGAAGTTTCACAAAGTTTCCCCTGCAACTAAAGAGAAATGTAGATGAAAGGCCGAGGAAATAAGGCGCATTACATAAAAATCAAAATTTAATAAAGCTGCGAATTATTAATATCTGTCAGAAGAAATGGCCCATATTGGTGGCTTTCGTGGGGGCAACTTTGGGGAGGGCGCAAAACCCCCACGAGGGAGTCCATCAAAAATCTTTGCTTTTTGATTCCGGCAACGTGGAAACTGCTCCCGAAAGGCTCCCTTATCATAATTTATTTCAACTAACGAGCACTCATTATTTGTAGACGTTTAAGCTTCGACTACCATATACAGTGTCTTGTGCCACGCGGGGAAATTAGCTTTTTGTCAATTTTCATAAATTGTAAAAGTAATTAAACGCTTTCTTGGCGCGAGAGAAAAAAATAAATAAATAAAATAAAATTTTTTTCGTTTAAAATAAAAATATTTTTCATCATCATTTTTGTTTTGCTCAAGCAGGCGAGCCATTTTCCGCCTTTCTTTGCTTGAGATAATTATTTTATTTTCTCTCAAAATTCTCATCCCCTTTTTTTCCCCCTCATTTTTCTCCCTCTGTAATTTTGGATAATTTATCTCGAACCACTGTTAATGCCACGACATTTCCTCTGCTCCCGACTCGGCCGAGGTTTAATCGGTCGTAGACGCCCGGAAAAGCATTGCGCATCCAGATTTTGGTCCCGCATCGCTCGCGAATCGCGTCGAAATCCTCTCATCTCACCGCGTTCGACGTGCCCTTTTGTCCGGGGGCTGCAGCCCAAGCCCAACCCCCCCCCCCATTCCCCGGCGGAGGGGCTCATCCGAAATTTGACCAGGGAAGTGATTCGGCAAGATAAATCGCTCTGAACACATCATTCATACCGAAGCATTAGGCACCAATCTTCCTTCAAGATCCTTATCCCGAAGGATTTTTTTTTTCTCTCTCTCTCTTCTGCTGCGCGTCCCAACATCGGTTCAGGCAATCCCTCATATCATTATCATTTCCTAAATTTCCTCGCCTCTCTATGTCATCAATCACCTTTCCCGAAATTTTCCCTCTCTTCACTTAAACCTATTTTCCCTCCTCTCGATCACCCCCGGGTGCGCGAGGCTCGCTGCATTTACAAATTAGGATCCGAGGAGAAGCTGCTTCATCCACGTAAACCCTCGGTTCGCAGATTTAATCCCCGATTTCTGATTCGAACGAGGAGGTCCCGAGAAAATGCGAATCCTTTCGTTAAAATACGACCTGCGCTGCTGACGCTTGTTTTCGCTTCGAAAAGGCGGAAAGCGAAAAATTCGAAAAGGTTTGGGGCCGAGCATCCGATGCACCCCCCCCCCCCCCGACCGCCCCGATCAAGGGAAAATGCAACAAGCCGAAAACCGAGACCTGCACTCTCCGATTGGAAACGCAATCCACCATTAACTTGATGCACCGGCCAATTGTCCGAGATCTACATTCATCCGACGCCGTAAAATTCGCATAGCTTTTCCATTTTCTCCCTTTCCATCTCTCCCCGTCTTCGCCCTCGCCTCCCCCGCGATCCACGTTTTAAGATTGGATCAAAAGCACCATCAAGTAGGATTCTTCCAAAAACATCCCGGCTTATCCTCCGCAACGCGAATGGAGTCTTCATATTTTCCTTAAGGTTGAAAGTTTTAGCATCCCACTTTTTGTGCGGGGACACGGATCAAGGAAAGAGCACGTAGAGCGTTGAAATGCACAATAAAAGGTTAAGAGCCTCGGGTATCAATCCTTCTGAACGGCGGGCGACGCCCCGGAGCGTTCGAACGGCGCTCCTTCGGTCCTCGGCAATTTTAGCGCAAAATTTTCCGTTTTGGCTGCTGACAAGCTAATGGACGATAAGAAAAAACGTTTTAGCGCTCGACTCTGAAGAAGGCGAACGCACAACGCAGCGCACAAACGGAATTAAAGCGGCTAAATTAAAAGTAGTTTTTACGATTCTTGAAAACCTTGTTTAGAAGCATTTTCAGTTAATATCTCGGAGAGCTTCAAATTTACCAAAGCTTTAATTACGATTTTTGATAACTATTATTGGGTAAAATGCGAAACCTTTAATAAAGATCGAAATGAGCTTAAACCCTTTTGTTTGCTTTCATTAAAACTTTAATCGAAAATCAACCGCTGATTATTTAATATACCGCGATTTTTAAAATCGAAAAATCGAGCGATCTGCCGCTGACCTTATGGCAGCGCCTCCTAAAGTCGCCGAATCTTATGTCTGGGCGCGAGTTTTCCGATGGGCGTACGCTTCCCGGCGATCGTGCGGGAGCGTGCCCCACGCATCAGCACATCCGGGGGGGCCCGGCTCAAAGCCTCTCCCCGCGTCCGGGGCGATCTGCAAAGCCCGTTGCCGAAGCCGAAATTACCGATTCCATAACTCCGCTAAACCTGGAAGCAAATGCCGCGGCTCCAGGTTGCAGGTTTTGCGGGGATGATTCCCTTTCGCGAGGCCTGGCCACCCGAGAAGGTTTCCTGGAGAAGTTTTCCGGTCGAAAACCCGCGTCGAGCACCGCGCGGACGTCGGAGGCCGCGCCTCGCATTTAACAAGTTTCTGTCGCTCTTTTATTTTCCACATTAAACTCAGTTGCATTTGCTTTTCCGATGCCTCTCTGGCCGCGATTGCTCGGGTGACGGGTCAGCAGTTCCTCTGTCAGCCCCGCACCCAGTTTTCGGGATGGGGGGGGGAGGGGAGCGCTTGAAAAATTCCGCGGTCGGATGCGAAATCGCCTCGGCTGGATTTGTCCGGAGAAGATTCTCAGGATGCAAAACTGAACGAGTTTGGGGCGATTGCCTTCCGGACCGAAACCTTCCCGTCTTCCTTTTTGCTTTGCAATTTCGCTGACATAAGTAAGAAAGTGCCTCGGAAAACGCACTCGACCTCTCGGCGCGTTGAAAATGGAGTTTTCAATGTGTATTTTCGGTGCATTTCCAACGAAAATGTGTTTCCGATCTCCCGTAATCCTTGCGAAACCCTCCCCCCCCGCCCCAAAATTTTGGGCCTGTGTATGTTGTTCGGTCAAGGAAAACGCATCACGGTTTTTCCATTTTTTTTTCTTTCGTTCCGAATCCACCGCCGTCGATCGTCCACGAAGCCCTTTTCGCAAATAAGCTCGAATGTCATTTCACGTTTAAATAAACCAAAAACCGAAATTCCTTTCTGTCCACCTTAAGCCCCGGCGAACGGGGTCGTCAAAACGAACCTTTTGAGATGCCGCGTTGTCCAGCGCGTACCCGAGTCCGCGTTGTGGGTGGCACCGTTCAACATCAACCCGTCCGCCAAAACTTATCTTCTAATTAAAAAAGTTTGAGCGTTGAAACTCCGCAATTTCCATTTTAATTTTCCGCTTTTCCGAAAATTATTTTAAGACTTGAACCGCCGCGCTTAAGAATTTCGCCCCGTCCGCGAGGCGGAATTCGACGGGGCCCGCCCATAAAAAGTGCAGAAGAATACGTCGGGGATAACATCGGCGGGAAAAGCGGGAAATTCCGGAAAAAGGAAAGCATCTGCCTCTTCCGGAAATTGTGACCTGAAATCCTTTTTCTTCTTCTTCTTCTTCCTCCAGGATTTAAGTAGGTTTAAATGCTTCCTTTGAATCTCTCAATGAAATTTCTTATTTTGCTTTATTTCTCCACGCCCGCCTCCTTCGCCGCGTCGTGGAAAACCCGGGAAATGCGCAATTGCGGTCGCTACGTAAACGGCAAACCCGTGCCCCCATCGGGAGAGTAATCCCCCCCGAAGATCTCGGGAATTTCTTTTCATTTTCGTTCCGAGGTTTGAGTAACCGCCTCAGACGATGCGAATGAGAATCTCGTTTTTACGGCGATCCTAACCCGCGGTGAACTTTCTTCGTCGAGGGCGCTGCGCCGGAGCAGTCCGGGCGTTCAGCGTTCGCTCGCCCCCCCCCCTCCGCCGCGAACGCGCGCCGTCCTCCTGCGCGGAACCTTTCCCGCCGTACGGGACGGTACCTTTTCGCCCTCATCTCCGGGTGACCTCGTCCGTTGGGCGCAGGACCTCCTCTCAAATCCAGCAGAATCTCCACCGTCAGATTGCCCTTCGAGAAGACGGCAAAGAACATTAAGTTTCTCTCCGGATTTTTCCTTTCTTTGTCCTGCTCCACGCAAGGCCTTTTTATTTCCAAAGAAAAGAACTCTGAGAAAGGAGTATTAAATCTCTCGAAACCGATGCTTATACGCTTTCCTTTTTTAAAGTTATCATTATTTTTAAACGGATTTATCTCAAAGAATTTCAAGTGAGTTGCATAAGAAAGAAAGAGTTGATTGCATTGTTATACGCACGTTATATATATATATATATGGTAAAGAAAAAGAAAATCATTGTGCAGTGCGTTGTTTCCGGCTCGGATCCGTCTCCACATTTTCTGCTGCCACTAACCGATTTGCACAGACGATTGCTTCCAGAAAGCATTTTATTTTTCTCGGGTGAAGCAATAAGAAAAAGTTGAAAATTTTCATGGATTTGCATTTCCTTCTGCATTTTTCAGTTCCTTGCATCCTGAAAATGGTCACGCAGCGAATTCAGCTTCGGAACCGTCCTTTTTCGCCCCGGAAGCAAATCCACAGCGGTTGCCCGTCCCATTTTACTTCATCCTCATTTCTCGATCTTGATTTTTCCACATTCGAATCTCCACCTGTATGCTTTTCAAAATTTCCACAGGTTTCTTTTGGTTTTTTCTAAATCGCAAGGAGACGATTCCCGCGTTTTCGCCTTCTCTCGCAGTTGTCGAAGTGCAACCACGAACGTTCAGCCAGTTCCCCGAGATACATCCGGGATTCTTTTGCGTTTACCGAAAAAGGAAAGGGAGGCGCGCGGAACGGAGTTTTCCGGAAACCAGAACGAACCCATCGCGAGGGCCCCCCGGCATGGCGATTCTCCGGGAGGTGCATCGCGGGCACGGGGACCGCCTGGAAAAATATTTTCCACCCGCCCTCTCTCGGCGTCACTCAGTTCGCTGGAGATGGCAGGACATCCGCGGCGACGCTTCCGCCAGAAATTCGAATCGCTCTCTTATTCGCCGAGAACCCCGGCGAACCTCGCACGGGTTTCCGTCGCACGCTCTGGACCGGGAGAGGGACCGCTCGAATTATCGGCATCGGGCGGACGAATTGAGCGGGGGAATCGCCGGGATCGGCTTTCCACGCTCCCGGCGAGAGTGCTGAGCCGCCGCCGTGAATTCCCAGGTGAAAATTCGGAAAAACCCCCGACTTGAGCTTAAAATTGGGACCTCTACGGGAATTGATTAATGTGCCGCGAGCGACGGGCAGATGCATAAATCCTGCGGCGACTCCGCTTATCGAAAAACCATACAGCAGACTTCGGATGCCGGGGAGACGGCTTTATTAGCGAAGGAAACTCCAAACCTCCAATGGACATTTGCCAGAGTTAAGGAATCCGCTATTGATTTTCATGGCTTTTTGAACATTTACCGTGGCCGCGGCTCGGTGCGCGGGGGGCCCCGGCGTGTTTCCTGCCGGAATTTGAAGCGACACCAACACCGCGCTTCAATATAAGGAAGGTGCGGGATGCAGCGAGAAGTCCTTTTCCCCCGTTCGCTTTGCTTCTGCCGGAAACGCTTACGTGACGCATGCAAATCTAAGTTCCACCGTTTTCCGGCGCGGAGGGCCATCGGGAGATATCTCCCGCTCCCTTCTGGATTTGTACGTGTTGCGTTTCCGGCAATTCTTCCTCTCGCGAGGAGAACGGGGGGGGGGGGGGGAAATCCAAATTTGATTAAATTTTGCCGCGGTCGAACGCCGATTTTGCGGACCGAATCGCGAAGACGCCGCGATGCACGCGAAAGACGAAGACGGCCCGGTCCGGTTGCTGCCGGAGGACGAGAAGAGCTTCCGCGCTCCCGGCTGCAGCGGGGGTCGGGGGGTGGGGGTGGGGGTGTGTCACCCTGGGAAATCGGTGCTAACGGATCTAAGATAAGTCGAAATGATTTGTATGAAATGGAAATTTGAAAACTGAGTAATCTCTCTATCTCTCCCGTCTCTCGCTCCTCTCATCCGTTTCCGACTTTCTACTTTCTATCCGGCTTTCTCCAGAGTATTATTTATTTTGGTTTATCCTAAGCCCCATTTATTTTTCAACCTGTCGCTTTTCATTCACTTTTCCAGTATTACAATTCCCGCTTCGAAATTGTTTTCGTTCCCCCCCCCCCCCGGCCCCAGCCCGCTCTCCTTTCTTTCACCGCATTGATAACCTTTCAGTTTGAGTTTGACTTGTCTTTTTGCTACGTTCGAAGCTGAGGAATCGATCATGAAAATCCTTCCGGCGAATCCCGGACCGCGGCTGGGATTCCGCCGAGCGTTCCCCTTCCTTCCGGGGCTCGAGAGCCCCGCGAAAGGAAACCCTCGTCCCGGCACCGGGTTGTTTCTTCTGCTCCGTGGGAAGAAAATCCGGAGAGGGTGAAATTCCGCCGGATCGAAGGGCCAACGCCCGAAAACCTTTAACGTTTCAGAAGGTTAAGCGTCCCGAATTTCCCGGGGCACGGTCCCCGTTGCAATCGCCATTTCCGCTTTTGTCGGACGGTCTCCCGAAAAAGGTTGCGGAATTTTGACTTGTAATATTTATGCGAATCGGATTTCAATCATAACTTCTCGCGCCGGGTTTGCCATTCAATCTTCTTCATCCAATATTAACGCTCGCGGGAGACGGAGAAAACTTTGGTTTGCTCATTTTAAGGTGACTTTTATTGCTTTTCAATCATGCGAAATGAGATAGAAAAACAGTTTCCCTCGCATTCATTACTGACACAAAGAACTTTATATCCAATAAATAATGTGTCTCAGTTTCCGACCGTTGCGTTTTATTTTTCAAAAATCGCGAGCAGAAGAATTTTATTTTCTGAAAAATTTATCCATGCTTCTTATTTATTTTAAATTTATTTATTTATTTATATTTTTTTTTTTTTTTTTTTGGTGTTATTCCCCTGACTTTGCCGCTCTCCATTGTCTGCCTCCTTCTCTTTGATGTCGCTTTAAAATTCTCAACCGCCTTCGCATTTTCCGGTAGCGCTCTTCGAAAATCCGTTTATAATTCAAGACTGAATCTGCTTGAGACGGCGTCGAGGCCTCGGGAAAAATTTTGGGCGGAAAAATCGCGGAAGTACGCCGAATCATCGCCGTGCGTGGACGACGGAAGCGGAAGCGTTTCGGATCCGAAAGAAAAAGTTACTTACGTTGCGCCGCGGCAAAAAAAATCCGGCCTCCAGGTAGAGATCGCACAGCAAAAGGCGGAACTTCCGCATGACCTGCGGGAGCGCTTCCCGCGCGGGCAAAACATATCTAAAGTTGCAAAAAACCGAAAGGCCGACACTCGGGACGACGTTTTGGGGGGGGAGGAAAACGCGAATGAGAGCAAACAACGGCAAGACGGAATCCAATTTGCGATTGTTTGAAGCGGCAGCCATGAGATTACATTTTGAAAATGAAACCTGCCAAAAGGTAAAGAAAAGAAAGGAAAAGAGCATAAAAACTTTACGGAAATCGGAGGATTGTATCGCGCGACAGAGGACAGTATATCACATCGACAATAATAAATTTTGACTTTTTCAGCGATTCCGGGTGGGGAGAGGGGGGGGAAAATTGCGTCGAGGTGGATGGCTGAATAATGAGGCCTTTCGGGGGTAGGAAAGAGGAGAAAAATTGAATCCCCTCGATCTCTCGGGGATGAAAACTGAGCCCCGAGATGCTAAGAAAAAAATTGATCCCATCCGCGAGTGGGGGCGCCCCTAAGGAGCGTCGAAAGCCGCCGCTGAAAGGGTTCTTTGGCACCGTTGCAAGCCAAGATCCCCCTGCAGAAGGCGGAAGACATCTCCGGACTGGCGGATCCTCAAAATTCCAGGTTAACTGCCGAAAGTTGGATGTTAATATCGTCTTCTCGTAAGCTATTTAAGGTATAAAAACGAGAAGCAATAAAATTGAATCAAACTTCCCCGTGAGGAGCCCGTAAGGGAGGAGCAAAAAGCTCCCATGAAGAGCTTTCGAAGGGGAAATTTACATTCCGCTAAAAGTTTTGTTTTGATGAAAAGTCTGAAAGTTGGCGACTTTTCGGCTTCTTGTCTGATTCATTTTCGAATTTCTTTGTTTACCCCGCTAGGGTTGTGCGCAGAGCCGGTCGCTTATAACAACAACCCCGGCTACGTGAGGGGTTGGCCATCTCCGCCGATTTTTACACGGGGTTTCACGCCCAACGAACGAAGCGTTTTCACTTTTCTTTTTTTTTTTTTTTTTTTTAAACTGGGGTGTCCAATATCCAGTTGGGTGTAAAAGGAAATGCAATCGCGCAGCGCACTCGAGAATCGATCCTTCGGAAAGCTTTAATAAAACAATAAAAAAAAAAAAAAGCGAAATAAAAAGAATGCTCGAGAGCTCAAAAGTGGGGTTTTTACCCCTAAGAACGGTGCCCGTTATTTGCCTTTGGTTATTTCCCACCCCGAAAGGCAGGTTTTTTTTTTTTTTTGTGCGCGACACTGTGAAAGCTGATTAAGATTCGGTTTTAATGGATCAAAGGAAAAACCCCCGGGAATAAATTCACCGAAAATTTTCCTTTTCCCAGCAAAAAGGAGAGGGACAAGTTTGCAATTACCGTGCCCGCCTCGGGAGGGGCGGAGATCGATGGATTGAAAAAATTCGCCGGAAAGCTTTTCAACCCCGAAACCCAACCGGAAGCGAACGGCGGAAATCGACGTTCCCGGCGTCCGCGATCGGAAAATTAAAAAAAAAAAAAAAAAAAAAGGGAGCGACATAAACTTAAAAGAATAAAACAATGAAGAGCGATGCAAATGACAAGGTAAATACTCGCATAAAAATATTTACCGAGGAAAAGAACATACACGTTTCGACGCGATTCCAAATGTAAATAATCCTGCAAATTTAATAACGGCGGAAGAATCCGGGCTTGAAAATCGAAGACCGCGTTTCGGGCCGGATCTTCCGGCCCGGGGAGTTTTCCCGTTCCGCGGAAGGAAGCGCCCCGGCGGGGCGCTCCGAAAAGGCTCTCCCCGCTTCGTCCGGGGAGCGGCACCGCGGCAGCAGACGATTCTGGATGCCCGCGAGCGAGAAAGGGAATTCAGCCGATAAATGCAAAATGATTCTCCGCGATGATAATCCAAAAACCGGATTAACAAAGAAAATATTGCACGTTAATGAAGACGCATCCGAAATCCGCCCTAATCCCTCTTCAACAGCTCTCCCGGGGATTAAAAGTGATACTCGTTACGATCGCATTGATCTTCCCGAGGCTTTTATTCGACTCCCACGGAACGGATGTTAATTACGAGCGGATCGTCGGCCGCAGCAGCGGGAGGAGGCGTCCCGCAGGACGCGTTCGCGCTGGGGGTGAGCGTTCGCGAGCGCGACTCTTCCGCCCGCCTTCGTGATTGCCTTACCTCATCGGCTTGAACAGCGCCTGCATGTCGTTGCTGAAGAAAATTATGAGCTTCAGCTGGGTTCCGCCCTCCTTTTGCTCTGAAATTAAAAAATCGGCGTAAATTTTGGCGGGTGCCGAATGAGGGGGGGGGCGGGGGAGTGGGGCTGAGGGGGAAAATTCCTGTCGGCCCTTCGTGAATGCGACCCGAACCTTTCGCGCCCTTCCGAAAGCGCAAAACGATTTTTTTTTAGTCCGCCGCCGGACTAGAACGGCGCTTTTGACGTTCCGGTGCCGCGATTTTTTCGGCGCCGGTTCGCCGACCCGGATTTCGCTGACGTTTTGCCGGGTAAAAATCGCTTTCGGTTTCGTCGCGTTCGTCCATCCGATTTGCAAAGCGCGGAGATTTCGGGTCTAGAAATATGGGTTTGCACTCGGGTTTTTCGGCTTTTCAGCGCCGAGCCTCTTGCCTTTGTTATCGGAACGAATATTTAAAAAAAAAAAAAAAATTTAAGAATTATGCCGTTGGTGTTCCGATCCAGTTTCTGTTTGGAGCAAAGAGCGGGAAATAAAATCTCTGTGGGTTCGGCACAGGAAATGCGATTCAGTGCAATGAAAGGGGCTAAAATCCCGAATCGGTAAGCAACGGGAAGATTCCTCTAAGTCTTTTTAAGCAAGCGAAAACCCGGCGTAATTTGCGAATGCTGCCGCAGGAGCCGAATCGGATTAAAACGAAAAAATAATTTTGAATTATCGACATGTTACTTTGGCCGGATTTAACTTTCACATTCGGCATTTCTGTTGCGTTCGACGTTTGATTTACAAACGCGCGAGTCAGCGAACGGTTAGCTCGGCGCGTTCGCAATAACATTTTTTCCTGCGACAGGAGTTCGCCATTCGTAAGCAGCCGGCGAAACAGACTTTTCACAGTTGGTTTCCGTTTATTTGTTTGCCTTATATCCGAAAGGCTCACGTAAGGTGCATTAAACGACAGTAAAAAGGGATAATCCATCACGTCGATTCGGTGTCGGACTATCCGGAGTTCATGGGCCGGAAAATAGCTTTACGGCCCCCTTATCGCAGATTTATATGCAGATCTAATTTATGGCTCTCGTATGGGGTACCGCAGGTATTTTTTGTTCGGCTTTAATTTCAAAGGACCCGGGAATCGATCATTTAGGAGTTGGCGAACCAGAAAGAGGAGATAGGGAAGGTGAAATTTTCCCGGACGCGAGAAAAGTTCCTAAATTTTCAGTCGGGAATCCGCGTCTTTTTCCGCTTCTCGAAAACGGGATACCTTTCCCCCCCCGACAGCGCGAATGCCTTTTGCCTCGGACGTAAGGGCCTAGCCGGCAGAACATTTTCCTTCGATCTGCGCGAGGCGCAATGCAAAAACGAATCCATCCGGGGTAAAATTTCCCGCAGATTAATTAAATCGAAAATTTTAATTATTTCGTTCAAGTGTTCGCCTTAAGATCCTTTCGCCTTTCCGGATCCCCTATTACGGGTTGATTTTGAATTTTCCAGCATTTTGCGGCGCGTCTCGGCGTTTGATATTGGAAAAAGAAAAATGTTTGAAATACGAACCGGATTCGAAGATAACTTTTGGGGGGGAAAAAAAAAAAAAAAAAAAAAATGACTGAAAATGAATTATGACCGGAGCATGGCTGGGATTACGATAAGTTAATGCAGAACAACGGCCAATGAATATGTTATTCCGATGCTTCCCAACAGAGAAAGCACGTAAATTATGGGGACATTA
>JAOWBB010006776.1:0-18224 GCA_028565995.1 Ricinus marginatus
CACCCCCCCCCCCCCCCCCCCCCCCCCCCAAACTCGTCACGTCCTTTGCCCAATTTTCCGATACGGTTCCAAATGGCCAAAAATTTGTTCCTTGCTGAAAATTCTCCTTTTTACCCGGGCGCGTCCGCGAAACGAATCGAATGGTTTCCAAAATGCGCCGATTATCCGATTATTTTTTTTTTTTTTTAATTTTCGTCCCCGCGGAAAATTTTGAATCAGCGATAGGTTAAAAATAAAAATTAAATTTCGCGGGGTTCCCATTCTGCGCTAAGCGAAGTAATAAATTAATTCTCCGTTCCATTAAATATTAAGCTTTTTGCATATTTGCCGATTGAATAATTTGATTAACATTAAGGATTAAATTGGTAAAATTAAATTAAATTTGCGAAGGAAAATTTAGTTTATAGCTCGCCTGGGATTGCAGAACGCGGGTTTCGTCTGCGATATCTGAAGGGAAAAAAAAAAAGAAAAAAGGAAAATTTTGCCCCCCGAAATTGTTCACAATGCCCCTTGCTGATGTTCATTTTGCGATTTTGACTTTTGCAAAATGCGTCAAAAATTCAATCCGATTAAAGGCGGTTGTGTATACATACAAATTGTTCGCTCTAATTTGATACAGATTTGAACGGCCGAAAGCGGGAAAATTTGGCTTAAACCTTTGCATTTCATGATGTTGGTCTCGATCGGTCTTTTTCCTTCAATCTAGACCGTGAATGCGCCTCGGATTTTTTACCTCAGATAATTTTCCAGAGATTCTCTACGCGGAAAGTGTGAGTGGGACTGCAGCGCCTTGGCGGCGGGAGATCATCGCTTATCGCTTCGGATGGAAATTTTTTTGCATTTAAAATAAAAATATATATATATATATATTGTGTGTTTTCGAATAATATCTTGCAATTTTGCACACACGACGAAAACCATCATTATAACTGTCTTAGCGCCTAATCTAAATAACCTCTACATATAGTGCAATATGAATGGGCGAAATACGATATTCATAAATCAGTTAAGTGGGAACAGGTTTAAGAGGATTTTGCGTCCTTTCCAACCTTTTTTCTATTTCACCCCGCCTTCTTTCGTTTTATCTGTTGTTTTTTATGGCGCTTATTTATGCTTGGGGTTATAAGGGAAACCATTCTCGATTTACATTATATCATTTTACTATGTTCTGCTTTTTAATTTTAAGCGTAAAATTTCCTTTGTTCGAATAACAATTTTTTTTTTTTTGTTTGGTCGCATCCCTTGAAAAACATCATCATTTTGCAGTTTTGTTTCAAGTTGTAATTACTTCTCAATATCTGCATAAAAATTTTCTGTCTACCGACACAAAAGCATTATTTTTTTTTTTTTTTGTCTCAAATAAATAATTATAAAAGTTTCGTAGATCGTGTTGTGCTTTTTGAAAGCGCGTTTAGTTTTTTCCTAAACATTTTATTGGTCGCGTAGAAAAGATTTGAATTTAAACCGATGCCGAAAATTGGACATCGTTTAAAAAAAATATGATTAAATGTTGAAAATCTAATGCATTAAAAGTTATAATTTTATATTTTCAGGTAAGTGATCCAGTGATTCAAGACTATGTCAGAGCTATCGCTTGCTTCCGAGTTCGTATGTTTTTATTTATATTACTAAATTATGAGTTATATGAATATTCATATTTTACGTATTATGAATATTCATATAATTTTATATGCATATAAAATTGAATTTATAATATTCAGTGTTGTACATATTTATATAAACATACAATTATTGTGAAATTTATATTTCAACGAGAGTATGACGATGATGTGTCCGCTTTTGCCGCTGAGTTTTTCCCCGCGGTTATTTCGCGTTAAAGCATGATGAAGTACGTCAATATCCGTACATCCTGCAGGATTTTCATTTCACGTCCGCGAGCTGTTGCCCCGATTGTCTCAAAAATAAATTTAATCTCTCAGCTCTCCATCATTAAGAAAATTAAAAAGTTACCCAAGATATATATCAAATAAGACGAAGTCTTGCTGTGGGTTTTTGTTTTGCTACTTTGAAACGGAATTTTCTGGCTCGGCAATTATGTGATATATGTAATTTAATTGTCTACTTATTATCTGAGTTTCATTGCCGCAAAGGACAATCGCTATGTTGCGGTTCGCGTTTTAAATATAATACAGGTCTAATTTCGCAAAAAAAAAAAACCATACATGACTCAAGAATAGTTTCTTTTTGATTTTTAATTCTTTCCACCCAAACCTTGCGCCAGTCCACAATCCGATACATCACAAACAGCATCCTTATTTTCTTAGATCTAAAATGAATCAACTGGAACGGGAATTATATATTAATTAAAGAACGATAAACTCTGGATTTATGATCCAGATGTATATTATTTATTTTTATCTACGAAATTTTTTCTATAACTTTTTCTAAAATTAATAGTTTATTTTCTTGAGAGGAAAAAAATATTTTTTCCATTATCAAAATCTTTATCGTGGTTAAGAAGTGAAAAAAACCATGGATTTAATCCATGAAAAAAATTAACTGGAATTTGTTTTTTCTCGTGATTACAAAGGCTGAAATTTATTTCTTAACTCTCGCCCATATAAAATTATAAAAAAAAAAAAACATATGTATATGTAGCTCTGCTCTAAACGATGAAGAAAATTAAAGGAAAATAAAAATTTAAAATGTGTAAATGTATATATAAATATAATAAATGGAAAGTTTGCATTTCAAACAGTGTTTGCTATTTGCTACTAATCAAAATTATAAGTATGCAGAGTAACCTTTTTCATATAATTTAACTCGCAGTTTGGGACACGGATTTTTTTTTTTTTTTTCCAGTTAATTCCATACAGAATTAAAGAATTTTTAGCTGGGTCTGTGCCTTACACGTGGATAACATGCAACACGCTATTACAGCGAATAAATAATTTTCCGGTACCCAGCTCAATTTATGGATTGGGAGCCCATCGAAAGTTCCCTAAACGATATTCCTGCCGTTTCTTTTTGCCATCAACACCTCCGACAGAAAACTTGCCAAAGTATCTTATATCCGTTGAAGAGATGGATTCTTCCTGCATTTTTCCAGCTTAGAATTTCAGATTGGAAGACGTTCCGGTTTATCCATTCAGCATCGTCAACTTTTCTCTTTTTCCAGTCTGACCCCGAAATTTTCTCCCTTTTTACTTCCCTCCTCGTCTAGACGGCTTTTCACCTAAATTGTGATTACAATCTGTAAAGGATATTATATTTATTATCGATTTCTTAACAGGCTTGTTTTATTAACTGAAGAGCCATCAAAATCACTGAAAATGAAATTTTGATCTGACTGAAGCCGTAATTTGATCTGAAGATGAAAAAAAAAAAAATAAAAAAGAATGAAATAAAATAAAAAATAAAAATGGAGAAATTAAATCCAGTTTATGTTATAAAGAATTATTAAATGATACATAAAATTCGGTTAAATTCCTTTTTAAGTATTTTTAATGAGGATTATTTCGATTCATAAAACACTGGATTGTTGCTACCTCATTAGAGGTTAAATACATTAGGCAATCATAAGAAAGTCATTTTACTCTTTTTATATTCGTTTAAGTTTGGAATCATAAAAGAAAAAAAAAATGCTTTGTTTGACATCAACATACTCCCCCGAGTATTATATTCTGCGGTCAATGATATGTCAGTTACTTGGGAATTGAAAATGTGCATGTAATTTTTTTTTTCATGTTTTTATAATTCATTTTTAACGTGCACTTCTTTAAGCAGCGAATTATTTGTATGGAGATATTTTGCTTATTCATTAAAATTAAAACGTTTCGAGAATGAATTGAATATAGTCGCTGAAGCTATATTTATTTAAGCTTATTTTAAAGTTTTAATAACATATATTTGAAAGTTTCATGAAATTTCTCTTCAGTTTATTTACAATATTATAATTGAAAATGTTTTGAAATTGTGTTTTATCTCAATTAAAAAAAAAAAAAAAAAGAAAAATCTTTTGTAAGTGATCAGAAATTACACAGGATTGGGAAGTCTTTTGCATAAATTAGTAATTAAGGTTGACTGATAACGGAAGTGCATTTCCTTGCAAATGTATTCAAGGCAGGTATATATTAATGAATAATGATAGTGCCAGTCATTTGTCGTGGATCGAGTTAAAATTTAACAATTTTTGATTTATTAATGGAAAAGGCAACCAGTTTAGGAGTTTCTTGGTTCCTTCGACGTTAATGACCAAATCACTCCCGAAGGCCTCTATTGCTTTAATCTTTTTTTTTTTTTTTTTTAAGATCGTGTATTATATAACACAACAACCTTTTCCTTTTACTCCGCCATAAGCTCTTCAACTTTTCAGCATTCGGAGCATCATTTCCACGATGAGGATTTTTAATATAACATTTAAGTTTGATTTTGTTATGCCATAAAGCAACCCTAACTTTTCAGTTATATCATTACACCGCTGTCGTAATAAGCATGGTCTTCTTTTATGGAGCATTTTCCTCCCTTTCGAGACAAATTGCTGTTAAGACCATCTCGGAATCATTTTGCAATGAAATCTTGCGCCGCTTTCGGAATCTTTTGCTGTGGCGCTTAAAGAAGAGAAGGGGAGGGGGTGGGAAAAAAGTTGAAAGTTCTTGAATTTACCAGAAGAATGGTCCTTTATTTTACGTTTAACTTTTTGCTAATTTCCTCCCCTGGAGGATGTATTCAGAATTTGAATTAAGATTCTTCTCGCGAGTTTTTCTTTGTTTCACTTTAATTATATTTCATGAAACTCTCCCCCGACATCGATGTTAATAATTCCAGCGCAAAACGTCGTTAAAACCTCTCAAAGTGTATGCACAATAACAGCGTATACACGGCACTGTTTTCGGTTGCAGGAACAACGCTTTAAGAAAATGGAACATTATTCGAATCCACATTTTATTGTCGGAATTGTACAGTTTCACTGCTTTATAAACGTTTGAATTTGGGATCCGTAAATTTTTATTCTAATGCCATATATTGGAATAAATGGAAAATTTTGTGCGATTTCGCAGTACATTTATTTAAGTCACCTTTTATATGTTATTGTCATTCCGATTTTCTAACAGGTTCTTCTTGTAAAAGTTCTTACAGCCTTCGAAAAAAAGGACAATACTCAGATTTTTTGAGTATCTGAGCTTTGTAATTTAATCTAAAAATCTAAAACATTACGTTTTTACCTCGGTTACGACCTGATTCTTTCCAAAATTGTGCAAATCTTAGAGTGAACAACTTTAAAGACATCATTTTCCAAAAGATATAATTTCCAACCTCATATTTAAAAACTTTAAAATCTTTTACATCTTGTTTAGTATAATTTGTATAATGTTCGGCTTTAGTGTAGGTAATGAAATTTTTTACCATACTAAACAGATTTTCTTGTTAAATTGTTACAAACCACAGCCAAAAAAAGGAAAATTTTAAATTAAAGAATATTCAGTAACAGAAATATTTATATTTTTTTTTGGCAATAGCTAAAGCCAAAATTATCTCAATTCTTTTAACATTAGGAGAATTTTCTTTCAATTAAATAAAAACACGTAAATTGATGGAGGACAATTTTGATTGGTGTAATTAATAAAATTTAAGTAAAAATAATTTTAGATTTTAGTTCTTGAACATCTGAAAATGTATATTTTTTTTTTTAACTCTTAAGTTTTTCATTTTGTAAGTGTCAAGTAAAACACGTCACAGCAGTAAGACATCTCTTCCACAGTTATTCTCATAAATTCTTCGTTCCTTATATAACTTTTCATTACTAAGACATATAATTGTAAATCATATTGTGTACACCTTTCGTATTGAAGATAAATATAGTTTCAAAATTTGGAATTTCGTATTAACATAATAGTTTTGGATTTTTCAAATACACGCATTCCAACATCATAATGCAAGTGTAAATGCTTGCATGCATTTGCATCATAATGCAAGTGTAATGCATAAACATGCAAGTGTAAATGCTTGCGTTTTCTTCTTACAATAAGTTTGCATCAGACAGGTTTTCCTGTGCTTTCCGTTACACAAATAATTCGCTTTCAATTTCGGCAATATAATAATATGACACCTTCGGTAAATGTTGTACATGCATTTATTTTGGTATTAAAATATGAAAGTGTATGCGAAATAATCCCTGTTTGTGAGACGTTAATTCCACATTTTAAAGAAAAATGTGGAAAATACTGAAATTCTTGAACTTCGCCTCAGTTCATTCCTTAAGGGAAAGCATAAGAGACCCATGGTTTTATCGATACCTTTCATAAAATTTTTCACGGGAATTTTCCGAATTTTTCGACTCGCAATTGCGTTTTTGATACGTTTATTTGCCTGAAAAATGCAGAATTGTGTCCTGAGCGTTAATTCTCCGATCACCCTTTTGATCGGTTGCAGATTTTTGTTATGGAAAATTCAATAATTTACCATGAGCATTTTTTAGTCTTGGATACAATTATTGGTAGTTGAAAATAGCGGATGAACATAATGAGTAATGGTGATTAAAAAAAAAAAAAAAAAAAATTCGCGAATGGCTAAATATTTGCCGTGTAGCATCACCGAAAAATTGATGTACGTGCCTGACATCTTACGTTAAAGAAACGAGTCCCTCTGGGTGTTGATTGTATAATTTTCAGATTGAATTTACTGCTCAAATTCAGCCGCGACCATGTATGCCTCGCTAATAGGATTAGTTTGTTAAATATTAACATTGGTCTTCTGTTAATTATCGATATAAATATTGTCGAAGTGATGCTCGAACGAGTCTCCTGACATTGTTCTGTCGTTTTCGGTTGCGTCAATTAGGAAAATCTACTTTTTCCGTTAATGCCCCCGCTGCGGGTGTCGAAATCCTTTGGCTTTGACAATTTTTCAAATTTCCTGGCGCTCCGCGAGTTTTCATATTTCTATTTCCGTCACCGAACGTTTGATTTTGAACTTGACCGGTTTCCTTTATGCGCGTTTTCCCGGTGCGCTCAAAGGGCAATTTGTTAAAATCGGAATTTGATTTTCGTCTGCGGGCAAAATCAGTTTGGAGCCCGGGGCCTGAAATGTTCTGCAAATTAATTCTTTCGGCCGGAGTCGCTCACCAATTTCGCCGCGGTTTTCATTAGGAGGATTAGATCTGCGGCATGAAGGCCCGAATCGGATCGCCGCAGACTTATTTTGAACAGGATCTGACGCACATCAGCGTTCGCGTGTCGCAGCTCCGAAAAGGGCCATCTGGGATATCGTTTCCATCGTAAGATTCAGGCACGGTGCGAAAGATCTCCTCCCTCGTCCTCATATCCTTCACGTTCTGATTGAAGGAGAAAGGAAAATTATATTTCCCAATTTTGATTCGCGCACGGGGAAAATCCTTTGGGATTCTTAATTTTCCAAGACTTCGATATCGCTTGAGGGATCTGATTTAAATCGGTGTTTTTCGAGCTTTGGAGTCGTTGCCTCGCATATTGGTACCTAAATTATTTCGAATTATATTTAATCGAAACGAATTTTCTTTTTTTTTATACCTTTATTTTATTCTCATAAAAATGGTGAATTTGATGGTGTTTTTTTTTTACCATTTGCGATATTTAAGAAGGAGTATTTCTTTAAAGTAACACGATTTTTCCATTAAAAAAAAAAAAAAACCTGACTTGTTTAACTGACGTATTAGAAAAAATTATTTTCATTTTTGGAAGGAAAATATGGGAAGTAACAGAGATTGTTGGCATCAACCGAGATTTTAGTGAAATTAAATAATTTTATAATAAAATCGACATCGATTTTTTTTCTTTTTTTTATTGAGAAAAAAAAACTTATATATTTATAAAATTTGTTTTTAATTTCGTTAGGGATGAAAACCCAGGGGAAAATTTCGCCTGTCATTTTAGGATAGAGCGTTCTTTTATGATTGGGAAAATCAAGTGTTCTGATTTACAAACAAGCTGTCACAAAGGAATTTCTTGTTCCAAGCAGTCGACGTGCCTTTTATGCGCACTGCCATTGTTCTAAGTCATTCTCTGAGAGAGAGAGAGAGAGAGAGGAATTTATGCATTCGTAAAATTTTAGAATAATCTGTTGCAAATTCATCTGCGCGAGAAACATTTATCATTTAGATTTTGTTATCGGTAAGATTTCCGTGATTATGAGAGTTTAAGGATCTGCTTCCGCTGCAGGTCGCTAATGCTGCGGCGGATGATATCCCATAAAAATGAGAAGGAATTATATAGAGAGGAAGGAAAGAGAGAAAGAAGGAGGAGAAAAGGAACATTAGATATAAATGCGGTTTCCAATTTTATTATTCAATATTGTCAAAATACGATTCCTCCGCGTACAATCTCGTACCAAAGGAGATATTTATGTTTCAATCAGTTTTTGTTGTATTCTACTCAAAATTTTTTTTTTTTTTTCATTTCACATGACTGTTTTTGAGTTATTTTGATGCATAACGTGAAATCTATGTAAATCTTTGACATGTGAAAAAAAAAAATTTTTATTTCTCTTGTTATTTCGCCCACCTCACATCTATTTTAAAGGAAAAACATGATTGACGCTTGCTGGTCGAGCAAGTAAACTCATTCCTTGTATTGCCCCCGTTGGGGCAAAGATGTGCCTCGTTTCGGACGAGAAAAAAAAAGGAAAAGTAAGTGAAAAACTTTTTTAAACATTTATAATGTATTTAAAAAAATATATATACAAAGAGAGCTATGAATTTTTTTCCATAAAATACTATTTTTTACTTACGGACCACGATTTTTCGAAAGTTTCGAGGGTTCTCTTTTTTTTTTTCTTATTCCATGCATTTGCGTAAATATAAAGAAAGCAAAATCAACTTCCTTTCTTCATTTTACAAAGGAATAGTTTCACTTAATTTTTCAAACCACAGCATTGCTTCACAAAGGAAAAAAAAAACGGGAGAAGTAAATATTTTTTCGTACTTATATATTGAGATTTACAAATACCACGTGTTTTTTGATACATATGCATGAATCTTTGAATTTTAATCTTTTAAATTTGAAAATTTTTTTTTTTTTCCTGCCTTCTCCATTATAAAAATATTCAGGTCCGCGCTTCGATTTTGGCATCTACACATTGCGCAGATGAAATGGCAGTTTGCAAAAGCATTCGATTCCTATCGGTCGCGTTCATATTTTTGCCGCAATCTTTGCGTACGATGATGACCGAATGTATTTATTTACAAAGAAGAAGTAAAAACAGTGCCTCTTATTGTGCCAGCCGATTTTTGCGTCGATGATGATCCGGAGAGGATCAGGGAGAATTCAGCGAAGGTGCAGTGCAGGGTCGGCACACAAGAGGTTTTTTTGTCCGCATTTCTGATGCGTTTTGGACAAAGGGAAATCAAAATTTCCACGTTCCGACAAAGTGCGTGAATAAGAATGGCTTTTGCGCGCACGATCCGGAAGGAAGTCTCAGGACCGACGATGTATCCAGCCCTTATCTGTCCGCGGATCCAGGATTACTTTCTCTCCACTATATCCGTGCGTTGCCTCTGCTTTTGTATGCTCATATTTTTAATTTTGAGGCGGTTGTAAATCACCGTGCTCTTTTTTTTTTATTTTTTTTACGGCGAGTACATTATGCATTCCGGAATTCTGCTCGCTGAAGCCGGCTTGCGAAAGAGGTGTTTAACTGAAAGGAAGCCGTGGAAAACCGTGGAGCAATTAGTGGAAAACGGAAAAACGGGGCAATCGTCTCCAGAAATCTATTTAGCGATTGCTGTTTCTCAGAGTGTGCGGTCATGCAACCGCAGAAACGGTATCGCCGGGGGCTGCACCTTTTTAAGTATTACATGCTCCTTGTCTTGTATTAATTAACGACACATTTAAAATGTAAAATAACGCATTATGAAACGTGAATGCCGTGAAATGGTGCAAATAAATGGTGGCGGTTGATTTCGTGCCTTGCCCGCGTCAATTGGTTGTAATGGGAATGATTAAAGTTGCAAAGTATTTCCATTTGAATGTTACTTGCGTATTTAAACTGTGAAATTAATCACGATTTATTGAACAATAAGGTTTCGATGGCGGATGAAATTCGTTATGTATTAACTGATGAAAGGATAAAAATTTGCATTTTAGATTTTAAAATTACATCTCCGGCTAATGACCTTAAGTTTGTGTAAAATATTTTCCTTTTTTCCTTTTAGTTTTTTTTGGAATGAGAAATTAATGGCCATCGTTCCCTGCCTTTGATGGATTGTTTGTAATTAATGCTTTTTCACGGGAGATATTTTGCTGGAGAAATCCTTTTGCTCGCTGGTTCCAGACCGGGGAAAGAGCTCAATGAAAATGATTGGAGCATAATTCTGAAAGTAGTG
The DNA here is from genome assembly GCA_028565995.1 of Ricinus marginatus. Taxonomy (NCBI): domain Eukaryota; kingdom Metazoa; phylum Arthropoda; class Insecta; order Psocodea; family Ricinidae; genus Ricinus; species Ricinus marginatus. The sequence goes on from JAOWBB010006776.1 coordinate 10,319, forward strand.
AACTTTTTTTACAGGCTAAAAAAACTAATCGCTTATCTCCTTCACCTCGATTGTAAATATTTCACATTATTTAAACATGAAACGTAAACTTTATTTAAAGAAAATAGAGTATCGAGTTTTTATTGATTCGGTGTTGGCTTTTTATTTTTTAAAAAAAAAAAAATGTTCAAAATTTCAAAGTTAAAATTTTCAAAAAAGTTCAGGAAGATGCTCAAACCGCGAGCGGCGGTATTGATTGTGCATTGGCATCGTAACGAAATAGATTTCGACAATTATTTATCATTAAAGAATTAATTAAAATATAATTGTTTATTTAATGAATTGATACAGAAATAATTGACAATCATTTCCGATTAAATGCAAATATTTTTTGCTTTTCTTTTTTTATTGTTTTTTTAATAAAATTTCCCGCTTTATATCGGTCACGATAACTTATAGTCATAATGTTTTTCGTACGTTACAAAACGCATATTTTGATTTTTCTTCAGCAGGCACTTGACGCATTGGTTGCTTCGCGGTTCTTGGCCAATTAATTAAGATACGCAAAATTTATTCTATCTTAACTCGGAATTATTTCGATTCATCAGTTGCGAATTGTAAACATTTTCATGTACCACAATGGTGACAACGCAAGAAAAATTTCATATGATATAAATTCTATTTTAGATTTTGATTTTATAAAAAATTTTAACCGTATGCCGAAATCGCAAGGGCTTCTCTTAGTATTCAGTGCGTTTTTGCTGTTATTCAGGCATTATCCATGTACCAATGGGTTTTGTGTTAAGGTAAAAATTTTATAATCAATATAATTTTTTTGTAAGGTTGATGCGTAAAATTATGAAAATTCGATGCTATGTTTATGTTTAAATCTAGGGCAACGGTGTTGTTAAGGATGAAATGCTTTGATTAAGGATTTTTGAACTTTGTCAAAGCTTCCTAACTAAACAACGATAAGGTAGATAACGCCAAAGTTTTGTCGGTTTTAAGATTTCATTTTAAGCCAAAAAATAAACTTTATGTTGTGCAGACGCTCAGTTTTCCGCAATTTATTCTGGATAATCTACCACAGTTTGATAATACTTCATGTTTTAAAATAATAATAATAATAATAATAATAATAATAATAATAATAATTTTAAGTTATAATTATTATATTATGACTACAAATAATAATAACAATAATTAAATGTTGGTACAAGAATAGCTTCACGGCTTCATCGGACTGATTCAATTTTTTTCTAACAACATTTATTTTAAAAATCGGATCTAAAAGGATTTTTCAGAAATAAAGTAAGTGTCACAAGTCCTGTATAAACATATAGTTAAAATTTAATGAAGATGCGATGGACCTGTTTCTCATAATTTTTATGCCGTATATCTGTTTCCGTATCTATCTGTATCTATATCCGTATTATTATCATCCATATCTATTCTTTCAACAACCGAAACGGTTATAATGTTAGAAACTGAATTTTGCCATGCGGTAAAATTAACAGGATTAAACGATTTTCAAATATGTGTCACAAAAAGGCCCCGATTGCAAATTTGTAAAAATTTTTAAAGCCATTGAAGACGGATTAACTAACACTGGAAGCAGGCGTCTTGCGCCCAAAAGGTGCGAATCCACGAAGAACTTGCTTTATCAATCAGCGAGAAGAATGGGGAAAATATCATGCTCCTTTACGAAGGGAAACGCGAAATAAATGCCGTTTGAAGTCAATGAGGCAATTAGGAAAGTAAATATGGAAAATGGAGAGACAGACGAATTCGTACATACAGATTAATTTAATGCCGGAGTAAAATTTATTGCTTAAAAAGCTGGGGAAAAATGAAAAGTGCCCGAAGAAAAAAAAAAAAAATATTTGATTAGGAAGCAAGGAAGATTTTTCAAAATGAAGTTGGGACGATGAATGCAAACGAATTTTCCGTTTTCCAACTGAGAATTTAATGTTTAAAAATTGTTTCAAATCGGTGCCACAATTGAAATTTTAAAATCTTTGCATCTTGCCATCGCCTGTTCGTGCACTGGTAAGCAGTCTGCGGGATGGCAGTCCGCGTGGTTTTTTTTTTTTTTTTGTTTTTTTCCCATTTCGCCTAAATCTTCTTCAGCCGGTCATTTAAAAGGCCTTTGAATAAAAACTAAAATGATATTAATATAAAAATAATGGGAGGAACAATGATGATTGTTAGAGGCCCGCAATAAGGAGGCATTCACATAAACTCGACCCTAACTTGGAGCTCAAAAAAGGCTTAATTTTAACGATTTCGTGCATTATTCCGAAGGATCTCATAATAGGAAAAAGTCACATTTAAAGGAGATTCCACCCCCCAAAATGAAATTTTTATTTAGAGAGGCGAAGTGTAATTAACGCTTTTTCTCTTTTCGACCCCGGCGGGAAAGCTGTTGAAGTTCTTCTTCCACGGTTAATTTTTTTAGATTCATCACCGACTTGAGATTTTTTCGCTTAAATCGTCTTGCGAGTTTCGGCGATGCCATCGCTGAGCTGGCAAGGCAAGTTAACACCGCGGGCGGAGTCCGCGAGCCCTGAGCCCTCCGCCGGTTTTCGACGTGGCGGAAGGTAACCGGATTCGCCTTTGGGGTTGTCGAAAAAACGGAGGGCGAGAAATCGGTCCCGCGGAAAAACGTCGACGGAGTTTTCGCGGTGTGGACGGCCCGGGAGGACGTTAAAGGCCCCCGCCGGGATGGGGTTTTCGGAAGGGGGTGACGTCCCCGGAGCCCTTTGCGGACCGGTCGAAGAAATCTCATCGGGATTTCGATGTCCCGCCATTTTATGAACCGCTTTTCGCTTCGCCGTTTCGCACGGTCCCGCTCTCGAGCCGTCAGAAGGCGAGATTCGATGCTTTTTTCGGGAGGCATTTTTATCGGGCGAACGCCGGGATAGACTTTCGCCGGCACCGAAGGGGCTCCCGATTTGCCCTTTCGAATTCGAATTCGAGGGGGGGGTGAGGGGGAGGAGCCCCGTCAACGAAATCGTCTCCCCTTTCCACCGGACCATATTGGATCGCACGCTGTAAATTCTCGAATATTCGAATTTATCGAAGTGTACGTAACAGTGTAAAACATCGGAAATAAAATTGATGGGAAATCGCTGGATACGCAAACTATTTTTTGGGGAAATTCCAATTCACTTTTTGGTTTTATCGGAAACGTATAAATTAGAAGTGATTAATATGATATAGCAGCTAACGACTTCGGTATCGAATGTTGGTATCTATTTACTTGTTCGTTTCGATGATGATTTTTTTTTTTTTTTTCAATTCTGCTTCCACGTCGAGTTATCGAAGACCTTTTATTTTTATTTTATTTTTTATTTTTTTCGTCAATTTCAGATGTCCGCTTATAATTTTTATTGCTTTTGCCACGAACAGATGCTCGGAATTGCGAGATTTGTTTTTTTTTTTTTTTTGCTCTGAATACATGTTGTAACTCCTAAACGAGTGATTAACATGCAAACTGTGATATATAAATCGAGATCCATCCGACGAGTCTTTGGAATTTGTATTTTGGTTTGGTCCTTAGCCGGGACCGTCAAAAAAAAAGATATGTCGGAATCATTTTCAGACACTTTTGTTCATTTGCGATCGAGCTTCTGATCAATCTTTTCGGGTCGCACCGTATGAAACTGCATTCGTGATTAGGTTTTATTATTATTGATATTTCCAGAAGAGATTTTTCTAATTCGATTCCGATGCTGTGATTTTCATTTGTAACCGGCTTAAAAAAATGACTGTAAAACAATAATAATTCACGACGCTGATGTCGCCTTTCGCTGCATAGCGTCTGAAACGTTGAAAATGCTTTCCCGGACGAAAATCGGGGGATCGCAGATGGCATCCTTCCGTTCGCGTAAATGAAAGAGCATCACTTTCGACGGTTTCCTCTTCCCCTGTGTCAGATCTGCTCCGTGGAAAAGCATGACTGCCGAATGATCATGGAAATCCGAACGGTTCGAATTTCGATAAGGATCGAAAAATGGAAAAAATAATAATAACAATCAACGATCGATACGGAATTAACTTCCTAAAAAATTACGGCTGTTATAAATCAACTTAATAAGGTGTAATGACTGTGCATATTATAATCAGAAATTAACTTTATGTTAAAGTATATAGTTTAACTTCCTAAAAAATGATGAAGTTAGAGGGGAAATGCCTTATGATGTCAGCTATCAGGCGAGTTTGCGACGGTTTCCGCAACCCGCTCGCGGGAAAGTTGGAAACTGAATAGCGGCGCATCAGGTACGCGAGAGGCAAGAAATGAAGAGAGGAGGAAGGGAAATCCCAGGTCCGAATGATTAATCGAAGCGCGAGATTCGAATTTTCGCATTGTAAAAGAAGAAAAAACACAATTCAGTTTTTAACGGATGCACGACGTTTGATGAAGAAGAGCTGACGAGAGAAGCAAAAGGTGCGAAAGGTTCATCCTTAACCTATCAATTTGAATAAACAAGTTTTACATCCCGGAAAATATGGGAAAAGGAAAAGTTGAAGTCGTCATCTGTTGAGCAAATTGCGCTCCGGAGACCGTTCCCATTAGGAGTCCTTTCCCCGTGCGGTGAGGGAGAGGCGAACGCGAGCCTGAGAAAAAGGATCTTGCGAATCGGTCGAAAGGATTTTCCACGTGAATTTTCCGGGTGCCGTTCGGACGTTGGTCGTAAACTCCGGGAACTTGATTTTTTTTTTCTTTCCCCCCCCTTCTTATTTCTTCTTCTTTATTCCCTCCTTTAATAATTCGGAAAATGTTCCCCACCCGCCCGCTTTTCCGAACGTAAATTTGGGTTTTTCGGGAGGGAAAAGTGAAAATTTCGATCGGCGCCCCGAAGGAAGCCCGCGACCGGTTGGGAAAGCGTGAAAATCGGGACGGAATTTTCCCCGCCGGTCACTCATCGGGGCAGTCGGAGAAGGGAAGATAATAAAAATCCTGGGACTTTAATACTTCGGTCGTATATTAAAAAAAAAAAAAAAAAAACTGAGTGAAAAACGTTGAGCAAACATTTCTATATAATAAAATAAATAAATGACCGCATTTCGTATTCCTGCGTCAGCGCCCGGTTTTTTTTTTGAGTTTATATTTTTCCTTCTCAAACAGCGTTTATGCTCCATTTCCCGCATCTCTTTGTGCGCGGCCCTCTCGTACCGAAAAGCGTTTGCTCCCCCTTCCGAGGGGCGATTTTTCGGGTGCCGAGAAGGAAAATTCTTTAATTTTGACGCGAGCGTTTCCGCCGAAGTCGGGAAAGTCGGGGAAGCCGCGCTCTTTCCGAACGGGCAAAGTGGCCGACTCCGAATTTTCGCGCTAATCCGCGAAATCTCGGTTTCGGCCCGAAAACGAAGCGCGGCGGCGAACGCACGCCGAGATCGCGAACGGGGGAGGCCGTCGGTTTTTTTTTTTCTTTTTGCCGTTTCGCTTGATGCGCTCAAAACTTTATATTATCAGTGTTTTGCGATCTTCGGACGATGCGGATGCTTCGGGACCGGAACTCCGCTTTCAAATTGTTGGATTAACCGGAAAAAAATATGCTGCGGGGCTTAATAACTTCCGCTTTAGATTTCGATTTCGGTCGCTGAACGGTTTCTGCGAGCCGTATCCGCGCCGTCCCGATCCCGGATTTACCGAAGGAGCGGTCTGGACGAGTGGCCGAACGTCGTTCCGGGGCGGACCTGCTTTGCCTTCCGCCTGGAGCGCGGCAAATGCCGCGTTCAGAGGCTGGAGCCGGCTTCGTCCTGGAATCATGACGGTAATGAACCTCGCTCCCCGAACAATGTGAAGTATTCCAGGTCGGTAATCGAGGTTCGCATTGTGAACCGCGGGTCAAGGAGCCTTTTGAAAATTGCGTTTTGACCCGTGATCCGTCCTTTTATTACGCGAACCGACAATAAAACCTGTGAATTTCTTCCTTTCCTTTTTTTTCTCCGTTAAATATATATCTGTCGCTGAATAATCTTTTCAATATTTCACGAAAAACGATCGCTTTCCTACCGTCAATGCGTTTTTCCATTTGGAAGGGCATTATCATCGATTTATGTTATAGATTTTTTTTTTTTTTCCCTCCCAAAATATTTCACCACAATTTAATATCTTCGATCGAGAGCCTTCAGCAGGGTTCGGCTTAGTGCCCCTAAATTCTTTCGATCCCTAAGAACCTTCCGTAAAGTAATTATTTAAATTTTCAAAAGCTTTAAATTTTTCCATTGCTAAACTGAACTTGCAAAAGCGGTTAGCAAAAAGTATGGGTATGAATCTCGTACGCTTTGATGTGTCTGCATTAAAGAGCAAGGCTATGTTGTGAATAGTGAAAAAGGTAAAAGTAAAATTACGGTTTATGGCTAACGGAAAAAATGCGCTCAAAATTGGCAATTTATTTGACACATGTATCGCGTTCTAAGTCGTTTCTAACCCCCGTAACGCGAAAAAGTCCCTCCGTTAAATGCTTTTTTTTTTTCCGACCCCCGAAACTCAAGTAAATAGAAATGGGTTATTAACTTAAAAGATATTTTTACATCAGTTTCGGAACATTATATTAAGATAAATCATCTTTCCGTCCCCATCTGCGTGTAATATCTTCTCCGTGGTTGAACGTATGAGAGATTGATAAATTATGGATTATAATGTAATGAATTTTGAAAGCAGGTCGATATTAAAGAGAATTTAACTTGAGGGTAGCAAGTCAAAATTGTTAATTTTGTATCATGCACAAAAAAAAAATTAGAGTCGCTGCATGCGGCTAAGGCATTTTGATCGACGGACATGAATAAGGTGCGTAAAAAGCGTACCTTTGCCAAAAAAGAAATTAAGTTATTTTCGTTGTACAAGCTTCGGACTGTCACTTTCACGCACAGTCGCGTTCCCATTAATGAAAACTTTTTCTCCCAAACCGATCGCTTATATTTGCGCCGCCGCATTTTCCCAGTCGTTACACACACAAAATTTTCGTGTGGGTGAAAAATCAAGCAAAGCGCGCTCTCCACTTAAATCTAACGCTTTCCCGCGCGCAAATTCCCGGCTTTATTCCAATTTAGCATCGCAGTACATAAATCTGCTATAAATTGGGAGATTTATATTAAGGTTTGCGAACGTTTTCCGTTCCTTTCCTTTCTTTTTTCCCTCATACAGAAGGCGGCGCTTTAACGTTGAAAATGAGATGGAAGGCAAGGGGGGGGGAGGGGGGGGGAAAAAAAGAAAAAAATGTGAGGTCGAGTTCGTGCCTCAGGCACGGAACTACTTGACAATATTTTCACGATTTGTCACGGTTTACGACCGACCGCGATATGGTCGCGGCAATATTAGCAATTCCGCCCGATTTTTATCATCCCGGCAGATGCTCTCAAGCCGCGAGTTTCTGTTTTCCTGCAGGAATTCGCTGGGAAAGATGGAGCCTTCGAAGTCGGACGCGGAGCCTGCGAATTTGCCCGGATGGGCTTTCCCCGCGTCGCATCGGTCACCGGAATTAAGTCGGGGCGGATGAACGGGTTTCTTGCGTGGTCGCGCTCTTCGAAAAAGACGGAGGGAAAAAAAAAGGAAAAAAAAAATGAGAAAAATTACGCCTATCCCTCGCAAATTGCATCCCAGCGGCGCGCTTCGGAACGAGAGACTTCCGGAAAAGAGCGCGGGCGGAACTAGAGGGAAAAGGTCGCGAAACTTTCTGCGATGCAACAATTTCCCGGGGAGCCATCGGGGAACCATAACGAGAAATTTCGAAAGAAATATTAAACCAATTTACGGAGGTGGCCGGGGGGGGGAGCGGGGGAAGGGTTAGACAAGGAGTAAGTAGCTTTTCCGAACCTTTAACCCCCGGAAGATTTCCCGGAGTGTTTTTCTGGAGCACGTTAACACTGTTTCATGCTCTTTCGAGTGTTTTCTCATTTGGAAAGCTTTTCCCTCCCCCCC
>JAOWBB010006777.1:0-18218 GCA_028565995.1 Ricinus marginatus
AAAAAAAGGAACAATGTTTTGAATTTAGAGTAGGAAATTTTAATAAGTTAAATTTTCTCAAAAATATTATTTTATAATATGTAAATATTCGAATATCTATAAGCAATAATAGAAGTAAAGAATAATGAAACATTTACCGAGTAAAAAACCTACTTAACATCATATAAGTATATATACACATAGATATACATTTAACAAGTTATAATCACATTTTGAAGTGAAATAATGACATAGTAGTTTGTTACATAATTAATATCTTGAATTTTCAATTAGAATGTTAATACATCATTTTTATGAGATTTTTTGGTGCTCTTTATTAATCATATGACCGAGTTAATAAATAAATGATCCTAACTGAAATTTGAGTAAATTGTCTCTAAACAAATGCTATTACACTGAATACGAAAATAAAATTTAATTTTGAAATAACATTAGATATATAATATTCGTTTTATTATAAACATTTTGTGCAAGTTGGATCAACCGATATTTTATAATCAAAATTTCTTTTTCTTAGTGTACGTTACTTTTTTCCCATGTTAAACAAATGTTCAATTTTTTTCTAAAATTTGCATTAAAAGTGAAACCGGATGAGTTGTTTTACATGACTGTAATTTAAAAAGTAATGCGCAAACAAAAATAGTATATATATATATCTGTTATATAAAATAAGATTCTTATGTATCTCTTAATTGCTGTTGACTTCATGAAAATTTCGACACCTGCATCTTGTAATTTTATAAAATTTATGGTTTTCAGATATAGTATAATTAAAATCGGCTTTCTTGGATGATTATCAGAATTTATAATTATATTAGATTCAATTGTGTATACTAGAAAATATACAATGTTATTGTATAAATATAAATTATATAATTCTATTTGATATAGACAATTCTGTTGTTAATAAAATTGTGTTTCTTATTAAGAAACCCCAAGAAAAATAACAGTCAAATGTGAAACGAAAAAGAAAAACTGGAATATCTCAAAAGCAAATCCTACAAACAGTTATATTATCTGGGATTAATCCTTTAGAAGGGTAATTTTGCCAATACAACAGCTATATACTGTTCTTGCCTGGGTAAGACAAATAACTATAACTCAAAATAATTATTTTTAAACATTAGAATGCAGTACCTTTCATTTGTGATGTTTTTACATCACAAATTTTTAAATCATTCATTCATGAATGTTTTGATTGATTGTCCTCAATTCATCTTTTTTAAAGATGAATAGAGGACAATCAAACTTAAGGCAGAAGCAAAAAATCTTTTGCTGGTCGAGAATAAAATCTGGTCTCTTTTTACGTTCAATATTTTAAGGACATGATGCTGCATGTTTAATGAGGTTTGCCTATTTAAAAGCATTTAATTTGAAAAAAATTTATTTTAGAATTTGATCTGAACCTTAATCCTCTAAAACTGCGCAGCACGCGCTCATGACGTCCCGCACTAATATGGCGACAGCGTCCTTGCACGTCCTATCCTGAATTACCAAGGGAAAAGAAATATTTCCCGGATAACACACAGTCCACCAAAATAAAAAATTAGAAACCACAGGAAAAATAGAAAAATTATAAAATTAATCCACAATTTTATCTCGCCAAAAACCGGAGATTTTTTACACTAAACACTGAGCAGGACAACCATGTGGAATCACCATAAGCATACCGCAAGATTGATAGTAATTTGAACTACGAGCGATTTTTCTTTATGTTAACTTCGGTTATCGTGCCTGAGAAATGATGTGCGGTTTTACTTGCGACTCAAAGGTGGGCTCCTTTGACAAAGTCTTTCGCTTTTCACTTTTTAGTCGAGAGGAATTTCTATTTTTGTTATTTCCCGATATTTTCCGACCAAAATTGAGGAATTTGATTCACCAATGTTATGGATTTGTGTCATAAATCCGTATTCATGTATAACACTGTATGTTAGCCGTTAAATAAATTTAGTTAAAGATTCCAATATTCAGTTCACTTTAAAAAAAATTTCCTATTCACACTAAGATACGCATATGATCATATCGTTAGGTCAATTTAAAATTCGTCGACTTCTTATCAACAATAGGCGAGAAACAATAGGGAAATAATGAATTAGATGATAACATTGACCAATATACTTACCAGCTGAAATATAAAAAATTCTGGGTCCTGGGTATGAATCCTCGCGAGAGGAATCCTCGTCCGGAAAAGGAGGGAACATAAGTATCACGGTGGGAGGCCGAAGCCGCCCGAGCACCACGCGATACGTCCGAGCCTAGGGCCGCGTCGGTCGCTCGGAGAAGTTGCTCCCTCGCGTCTGCCTTCGCCCTGGCTATGGCGGACGAGAGGACCTTCTTCGCCAATTTGTATTCCTACTCGAGAGGGGGTGCTGAGGCTCGCGCCTCAGGACGATATCGCCGAAGAGCCCTCTATCAAAGGTGCCGGGCAGATTTGCCATAGCATGAAGCTGAGCGAGATCAGCCGACCACCAATAAACAGCGGGCCCCCTGCGCGCCGCCGACCTCACCTGAGGGATAGAGGCGTCGCAAGCGTCGCGAAGTATACTGTCGAGCAAGGCCGCCCCCTCTTCTGAATCCACAGATTCCGACAAGGAGCCGGACCACAGGCCAGCCTGTGGCGTGGTCATGAGAGCATGCCCACCAAAGCGGCGGACACTCCTGTTTCCCTTCCATTAATTCCCGATGGGGAGCGGAAGAACTCCAGCGGCATACGGATTTATCGATGGTCGGAGTCTCAGCGGAGTCCATTACCCGCCAATCCGATACGTAACGGGCCGCGGAACGGCTGGAAAAGCCGACGTTGCTGCGGACACATTTCGGCTCCGAATCGCGGTTGAGCACTTACAATACCAACTCCTCTAACCACTAGAGCAAGGTTTCCCCTCTCGGATCACTCCTGGGGCAACCCCAAGCACGAGACATGGCATTGAAATCCCCGACGACGAGAGTCTTCAATCGCAAGGTTAGGAGTCTATTGCTATCGTTGGAGGAAGGATATCGCTGCCTCGAATGGCCCGTATAAAGGCAGCGATGGCAAAGCAATGGCCGAGGGGGTAAGGATTCGACTCTCGCCAAAACCACCCCACGAGTAGCCTCCCATGGGAGATCACTCGCGCCTCGCGATCATTCGGCATCTGACAGCCTTCACTGCCAGACTTGTACGGCAGACCGCAGAGTCTGGCGACTCACCGCCACACTTGACGGGGGGTCGGACCCAGCTTCGATCGCGCGCCGACGAAGCCCATAGGCCTCCGCACGCGCCTCCGCCAGTAGATCCACAGGGAAGATCCCCGACATGACCGCCGCCGCGACGCCCGAAATCGTCCTGTACCTCCTTATGACATGCAAGCACACTCGCCTGTGCACGCTATCCACCAATCGCTTGGTGAGGCGCGACGCAGACAGGGCCGCATGCCATACGGGAGCTCCGTACAGAAGTACGGAGAGCACCACCCAGGCGTAAAGGCGACGCATCCCGAGCCGAGGCCCCTCGAGGTTCGGCAGCAGACGACTGAGACAGTCGGCAACCGCTTCCGCCCGGGGAATCACGGAATCGAAGTGCGCTTTGAAACGCCATCGGCTGTCGAGGATGAGACCGAGATATTTCATCTCGTACCTCACCTCGACAGGCACGTCGTCAATGCACAGTCGGCTTGGCGGTGGCCTCCGTCTTGCCGAGGGACACCGACAATCCGAAGCTGCGCATCCGTCCCATAGCGAGCCTGGCCCCAGTCTCGGCTCGGCGGAGTGTCTCCTTCATGTTACCGCCCGACATGAATATCAACGTGTCATCCGCGAAATCCGAACTGCGTCTCTGTGAGGGCATAGCTGGCCTCCGACACATGTGCCGTCAAGCGGGCTAGAAGTACCCTTTCGAATAGCTTCCCAACCTCGCTCAAGAAGCATATCTGACGATATCCGCTTGCCCCGTCGCCCGAGCGATCAGGCTTCCGGAGGAGCACGAGGCGAGCCGCCTTCCAGATCCCCGGGAACTGGCCGATTGAGAGACAAGCATCGAAGATACTTCTAAGCGGATCTCGGAGCACCAAGGTGTCTATTTACCCCGACTCTACCTCTTTTACTCAGGCTGCTCGACAATATCGCCTCACACGCTTTTTCATTGTTTGGTGGGCCTTCCCCAAGAATCCTGAGGAACATCTTACCTCTATGGAGTTCTGGCGGGATTCAGGGCATTCGGGATTGTACTTCCGTATTTTCCCCAAGGTCTTAAATCCATACGATTGATTTGAAATTTTTTGAAATTTCATTTTGAAATTTGAAGAAGTATTCATGTTATCGTGGACACATTGAAGATATAAAAACACGCTTTTAATAGATTGGTTGAAATTTCATTACCTTTATTTGTTTGCATGCTCAGTATTTTTAGGTAAGTCTTGTGACTCTTTATTATTGTGGAATATTTTGGAATGGGCTCGAATAAATTGAGATTTGAATATTACTTAAAACTCAAATAAAAGGAATTCAAGTGAATAATAAAATGAGTATTTATTTGTATCATAATTAACATCCAACGTATAAGAGAGCTAAAGTTTTAAGAGGGAATTTTAAATTCTTTGCTTTATTTGCAAAAGAAATGTTTGCTTAAACTGCGGTTTATTTTTTCAAATATTGGCTAACCTTAAATGGTTGAGCCGATTAAGAGTTTGCGAGTGCTTCTTTTATATATGACAAATAATGATTAGAATTGCTCTGAATATAAAGTTTAAATAATATTGGAATATCTTGAAAGCATAATTTATTTTTTTGGGAATTTTAGTTAAAGGAAAATGGCAACAAGAAGAGCTGTTCATGGTGCAGGCTGATATTCTGACTAGACTTTTTAGTTCATTGATTTTTTTTTTTTTAAATCAAAATCATGAATATGCTAAGTTTATAATAATAAACAAATATGTATATTTACAGCTCTTAATTTGGTTTTTCTTTGAGATATGTTCATATTAATGGCGTTTTAGTTAAAGTTATTTAATTTTATGCTCTATGCGGCTATCTCTATCTCGATAAATCATGTACAATTTTATTTGAAAGAAGTTTTTCATATATATTAGCAAAAGTATTGAATCCAAACTTGAAAACTTTGAGATGAATGCTGCTGATTTATTTCACGGATCAGCTCCCACAATAATAGCTCCACATGCAGGTCGTCAATATTATGGTGTTTGTGCAGCTTTTGCAAACAGAGAAGTGAGTCCTGCTCACTTGTTAATTAAGTATTGACACAGATGGACACAAAGTAAGCTTAAAATTTTTTAAATATGCTCATTCGAATTGGTGCTCCTCTATTAGCTATGCTTCAGCAGCTCTTGTTTTTGAATTTTACTTATTCTGTTCTGTTCTTCGGCTTTAGTGATTGTACTAATTTCCGTGTAAATAGTATTATTTCGATTATATGAAATGGACATTACATAAGTGTTGTATTATTAATTGAAATTAACAATAATGCGATACTATATTTCAGTGTAAAACTTTTAATAATATAATTCAAGAAAAATTTCGACTTTTTTAATATTATGAATTTATGTTATGTGGTACGTAATGCAATTTAAAGTAAGATATATAATTCATCTTCAAAAACATTTCATGGCAATCTGATTTGTTTATCAAGATGGTTTTAATTTTTGTTCAATTTCATTGAGCAAAAGTTTGCGAATTCAGTTAGTAGCCTGGCTGGTTAAGTCAAGGTGCTATAAAAAGAAATCTTAGAATGTGTATGAAAATTATATGAATATGCTTAAAAATAATTCTTTTCCAAATATTGAATCTTCATGTTGGACAATAAAAATTTGAGATTGAATTACACTAAAATTTATAAAGCTTGAGGCATTGCATACACTTTGTGGGTTTAGTAGAACCAATATTTGGAACTGGTGAGAGTTCCATATAGGGAAAAAATTTAAGATTTATAATTTGATTAAAACTAAGCCTTTTTCTGGATCTATAAAAAAAAGTTTACATGTCCATCTTATAATAAAACCATGAATTTTTATTTCAGCTTCAGTGAATGTTTAAGAAGTATCACCATAATCACATTCAGGGACTTTTAATTATTATTTAAAATTATGCAACTTATTCTGCTTTTATAAATTTAGTCTTATTTCATCAGTAAATAAATTTTACTTTTTAGAGGGACCAATTTGAGGAAAATAGCGCTTGCACTGGCTCCCTACTACTCTGGGTGAAATAAAATTTATGAAGAGAATTCTCTTCAAATCAGAAAGTGTAATTTGAGTTTTTGAAAAAAAGTGTTTTTTTCCAATAATTTTGATTCTCTTACCAATATTATTTAAGAATATTTTGATCTTGTAATTTTCAAAGCTAATTTTGGACAAATGTTTCTTCATTCATGTGAAGTTTTCCAAATTTTTGTAAAAATGATAGATGTGGCTGAATCTAATTGCAAGAAAACAGAATTTACTTTTTTGGGTTGCATGGCAATACATGGTTTACTCTTGCAAAATGCACATTCATTTATATCAAGAAAATTTTATTGAATCAATTATAGATTAACAAATTACCATTTAACATTGATGATAATATTTGGAGTGTTCATTTTGCTTATTGCCATTTGTTTAGATTGAAAAACTTAAGCAAAGGTTCTTGATTAAATTAAAAAAAAAAAATCTGTAATAAGTGTGATGTTATAGTAATGGTTTGGAGGATAAATACATGTTCTGTTATATGTATATGTATATGTATTCCTCTAGAGTTTAACTGTAATTTAACTTAGATCTTAAGCAACACATTAATTACACAAGTTTGAGTAAGTTTTGAACCAATTTTTAATTATATGGAATTTAAGGAAAAATTTGAAAATTAAGTATAGGTAAAGTAATAGTGATTTATTTACACAAATGTTTTTAATCAATATCTACAATAAATAAGAACAAGATTTAAAAAGTGACTGGAATCTATTATATGTTAACTGAAATAAGCAACAATTGTGATACTAATTATATACTGGTCCAAATGTGGGACATAGAGGATTCGAAGATTCCTTTCATAGTATCTCGTTTTTTGGTGGTTCAGGGCCATAAATGTCAAGGGCGGCAATAACTTCCTTTTTTGCATATGTTGTATAGTAATAATTTCCCGATAACCTACAAATTAGGGAAAGGTGTAGTCATAGCAGAAATATCGTCCCTTTTTTTTAGCCAGCTGATTCTCTTCAAAGCTATTTTGCGGATTGTGGCTATAATGATCCCCGCATCTCTTTTCTTACTCATCCTCAGAAAAAAATGTTTATCTAATAAGAGCGGACTTGATGCAAGAAAGACCGTTGATTTTTTTTTATGCAGTCATTTAGAAAGCTTGGCTTAATATTATCAGATATTCTTCGTATCTTACAATTTTTATAATTTACTACCAAATAGTTCAGACAATTCAATATATTATTGATACGATCTAAGAGAAAACTTGAAGTAACAAAAAACAAAATGACACAAAGATTCAACTTTCAGTATTGGCTCCACCAAGTTTTGCCAATCCTTAATTTTAAATTAAAAATCTAGTTGTAATCGTGATTGACTCTTATCTATGGTGCCTTTGCTATATACTTCGGTTAATGTAATTAATGTTGGATTACTAGACGATCCATGAGGCTGGATTTTAAGGCTTGATTTTTTTTTTTGCTGCCGCGAATATGGAAGTACCGTCCTGTTTAATATTATCTGGTTTCAGTGCATTATTACGGCCTTGGATACAATTTTTAAAATCGTAAGTGATTTACCTTCTATATGTCTTATGAGTCATTCAAAATGGATTTTTAAAAAGGCTGTTGAACCTGCCGGTCACATTTAATAATTTTCCTGTCTTCGACAAAGATGAAATACAATTCATTGCTTAAACATATTTTTTTTTAATGCATAATTTGATATGCTTGTTGCTTCGATTTTTGCAAATTAAACCTATGAGGGAAGACAATTTAGAAATATTGAAGAAAATGTTTTTAATTAAAGTAGCAAATGTCTTAAATAATTTAGAATAAACAATAGAATGTTTCTTATAACAATAATAGCAACAATATCTTCTAATGCCATAAAATATCTTGCAGAAGAAATCTTTAATATTAGAAAAGTCTTATTAGATTTGTTGCACAATAGGTATACCAAGTTCTAAAATTAAAAAAGAAAAATTAATAACAATTGTTGTAAATATTATCCATTAGCAGATAAAAATGTTTCAGCAAAAAAAAATTAGATGTTTGAGTGCTATTGTTACAAAAATTAAAACAATTTTATTTTCTCAAATTATGAAATAAAAATTGAAATATATGAAAAGAAAAGTAATATTGTAGGACAGTTATGAAAATTGTTTAAATTATGATTATCTATTTCAAAGCATAGATATTGTTCT
Organism: Ricinus marginatus; assembly: GCA_028565995.1. Classification (NCBI taxonomy): domain Eukaryota; kingdom Metazoa; phylum Arthropoda; class Insecta; order Psocodea; family Ricinidae; genus Ricinus; species Ricinus marginatus. Next base: position 8,371 of record JAOWBB010006777.1, read on the forward strand.
TATTGAATTTATGATTATGTTCTTGCTTTTTTTACTCTTTATATTTCATTTTAATTCTCTTATTTAAACTCATTTGTTTTAATTTCAGAACTAAAATTTTTATAATGATTCATTTAACTTAAATGCTTAAACAACTTATATTATGGAAATATGTTTAAAAACATTTTGTAGTAAGTTATTTTGCTCTTGTAACAGCTTCATTCATCTTCAATTACACTTATTTTGGTGATTATTTTTTTTGATTACAAGTTAGCTACAGATAAAATTTATGAAAAGAAAACAATTTTATATCACTGTAAATTAAAATGATAGAAAGTTTTAATTAGAAAAATCATATAAAAGAATAATTTTTTGCTGTCTTAAAGTTAAAATTCAGTTGATGAGACTGAAATATTTTGTCACTTCACAGACAATATATTTCTTTCTCCAGCTATTTTTCTATCGCTTTGGCAGTGTAGACTCCCACATGAAATCTTTTCCCTCCTCACCCACTCCTCTTTGTTTTTAGCGATTCTCATCCAAATTGTTCCGACATATTCTTTTATATCATCTTGCCATCTTCAGCGTGATCTGCCCCTTGTCTTTTTGAGTGTCTGGGGTACCGTGATGCGATTTCTGTAGACCATCTCTTGTCTATCCGTCTTGCAATGTGTCCAACCCATTGCTATTTTAGTTTTCTGTCGTTGTGGATTACGTCTATTTGGGTTTTCTTTCATATCCACTCTGTTCTTTTTCGGTTTTTTTTCTGGTTATCCGTAGCATATTGCGTTCCATGGCTCTTTGCCACTGGATTTTTCTGAGGATTTCTTTGCTGAATGCCTAGCTTTGGCATACATAGGTCACTATTAGCAGGACGCTTTCGACGAAAACTGTTTTAGAGAGAAAATCGAAGGCCTCGAAGTCCACGAATGCGAATGCTAATGGTAGTTTGAATTCAATGGTTCGGTTAATGATTTCTCTCAGCGTGTGTATGTGGTGCTACATTCTTGTCTGAATCCATCTTATTTTCTTGATTTCAATAAATAATTCACTTTTTTATGCGATTTTTTATGATTTTAGTGAGAGTTTTGTACATTATTGGTATCAGGCTGATTGGATGGTAGATTTTATGTCCTCTTTACTGCTTTTTTGTGAATTAGTGTTTTGTTGCCTATGCTCAAGTTTTATGGTATTCGTATGGTAAGGAGGCAATTAGCATATAGTTTCGCCAGTATTTTTCAGATCTTTCTTCCGGCGTACTTCAGAGTTTCTGTTATGATGCCATCGTTTTCTACGGCTCTTCCGTTTTTCATTTGATTTTTTTCCGTATTTCATTTCTCTGATTACTGCCTCAATCTCTACTTCTAGCACTTCTTTATTTGCGTTTGGTGACGTTCTGTTTTCGACCTGATTTTTTTTAACCTGACGTCCTGTTTTCAAATGGGATTTTTGGATTACTACATAGTTTGCTGTAATATTCTGTTATCATTTTTATAATTTCATTTCTTTTGATAATTCTTTTATTGTTGTTATAAGGGCGAATATTTTTATTGTCTTTAGTAGTGTTTTAGTTGTTTGATAATTTTCCTCGTTGTTTTTCTTTTGATTTGGACCGATAGCTTCTTTTGCACAATTTAATTTCGTTTCTTTGAGTTTTCGCCAACTATTGAGAGTTAGTGATTTCCTTGTTAATATATCATTTGTTGCTGCCGAAGATTATCGTTGCTAAACAAAAGACAATTCCAGATGGGTACCCTATATCATATATCGAAAACTTCACTTTTACACTGGCCGGTGAAACAATATTTTTCACTATCGACTTCGTCAGAGCCTATCACCAGATACCAAGAGCAGAGGAAGATATCCCGAAAACAGCAGTAGTTCTCAGAGCAGTTAAACTAGCAGGGAGTTTAAAATCCTTAGAAAAGAAATCCTTTTCTTTTCTAAAATTAACAATAGACCGGAGCCTGACCCTCTTTCTGATTTCGTAAACCTTCCTAAGCCTATCGCTTCTCAATTCATTCATCCGTTCAATAGACTGATTTCTTTCTTGATTCGTCCGCTGCCAGTAATAAAAATAAATGTGGTCTTCTTGAAATAAATACTAGACAGAAATTGCTTACGTTTCGATCGCACTCCCATAAGATTGAAAATAAAGAAACAATTTTCAAATATATTTCAAGTATATTTTTCGAACAACATTTCATAGTATATTACTTATTTCGTGAAAAGTATTATATCTATATAAACGCGCCAGTATTCATTCTAGATGTTATCTTTAAAGTGCATTAGATTAGTTTTTATAAAATCATTTTTGATCATTCTTAGAATTTAATTTTGAAACATTAAGATTGCCATGTATGGGAATTTGGCGCATAAATATTAGCAAATGAATATTTTAATATTGTTTCACATTTGAGTTGAATCGTATTTCAATCAGATTATATAAAAAAGTTGACATTAAGAAAAAATTAAACTCTCTTCCGCATCTTTTACTCCTGTATTATATTATATCACCTGAGCACACATCTGTTTTCATTTCCTAAATGATATTTAATGAGCTCTTGTTAAAGCATTAAGAATGTGAAACTGAAATGTGATGCTCAAATTCTCAATATATATTTGTATTTGTCTCATCTTCTTTTTTTTCACAAAAATACTGATTGGTTTTCTTTTTGAAATTAATTAATTTTACTTGTTAATTTGTAATAATTAATTTACTTGGAGTAAAATGACTGCGTTGGCTTTTAATATTCATCATAAGTTCCTTCATTCAAAACGTAAGGGCCCCACAATATCGTAAACAAAAAGAACAGAATTTCATAGTTCTGTTCAAAATTCATTGTTCGGATATCTTAATGGAGGTGTGGCGATTCTGTTTTTATTCAAAACTTAAAATGAGAAGTAAAAATCAGGCCATAAACGAAGGAATAATTTGTTTTGTCAAAACTATAAGAATAACAATATTAGATCTTTTTATTTATTGTTATGAATTTTATGGGTTTTCAGTTGAAAATTATTAAAAAAAATAATTTTGAACTGTTCAGCCGCTAACAATGACAGAATTCCATTTCGAACTAGTACCTTATCCATATTGATGAATAAAAATTCTAAAAATGTCAAATTCAAAAGCAGAGTCAGAAAACTAAAGTGGAACTTTTTGTGCAATCTAAGTGTGAATTTTTTTGTCAGTATTTCCAATATTTCCAGCCAATCATTTAAATGTAGGCAAGAAAGACATTTTATTGAATGTCTTTGTACAATTCTTTAATTAACTCATGTTTTACAAAAACCTTTTAAACAATTTCTCATTAATTTTTTGCTTGATTGATTTGTTACATTGACGATTTTTGTGATTCAGGATACAGAAATTATTCTTTTACTTTTCGGATTTTAGACATATTATTTTTAATTTTTTTTTAATTTACTTTGCCCTCAAATTTAGCTTTTAATTATCGTGATCTTTAAAAGGTTTTATTATTGAGACTAATTTCATAAAGTCTTATCTTTAAATCAGAAATAGAATCGTTTCAAATAGAAATTTAGAATAAATGTACAATGCTATTTGGAAGGAATTATTCTGAGCATTTTCTTAATGTATGTCCTTTCTACTGGAACTTTAATATTTTCTACTGTTTACATAGTAACTCATTTAACTCGCTTAGTATTGTTTTAATTCAACTCAAATTATTTTAATTAAAACCTTATTATTTAATATTCTTGAATGTCAGATTTGTATGTTAATCTTTATATTAAATTACAGATTGTGTTAATCGGCGTATCCTTATATATGGTATTGAATTATTACCGATGTTATGCTTCAAGAAGATGGAATTGTGTGTTATAGAAATAATTTAATGTAACAGAGAATAATAAATACGTTTTTTAAAAGTAGACCTTAATTTTTTTATATAGATATATGGAAGATTTGAAGACGTTGCAACTTCAACTGAAACAATAGAGTTTCAATGAATTAATGTAGTGGTTCACTGAACCACTGAAATGACTGCGAACATGAATGGAAATGGCCACATAAATAGAAATGAACATTTCACTGAAATGGCCACCGGATACAATTTTGAGATTAACAGAGACTTAAAGAATGAAATATTACAAGCTGTTTTATTCCAAATCTAATTTTACCATTTTCCTGTTTGCGTAGCCACAATTTTAAATAGATAAATAAAATAATAGATAAGAACTAATTTTAAAAATTTGATAAAATAGTTCAGCAATTTCTTTCAAGTTATGCATCATACGCAGAGTAATTGTTTCGAAATGGCTGCTGATAAATGTTGTCTGAATTATATGTTTATATGAGAGAATGGAAAGACAGTAAAACAATGTATCAGCGACGGAAGATATTCTACAAAGATAAGACCAAAAAGAAATGGATCTTTGATTTAATTGAATGTAACAATTTTATTGTTTAATTGGATTTTGGTGTCAAGATGATAGTTCATAGCTCTCCAAATGCTCTTAAAAAAGCAAAAAATTCTACCTTAGAACAAACGTAATTCTCTCAGATGGTGATATATCCGTCATTCAAGCTGAATTTATTTTCAAACATTTTCAAACAAAACACTTCCTTTTCACTATATGTGAAATTTTCGGATCAAATTATGGTTAGATATACACAAAAACTTTGTGGGTCTGAGGTCCTGGTTTAAAATATTTACAGGAAATTAAACCTAAGAATAAGATAATTATTCGGTTACTATTCGTTTTCAGTAGGCGCGGTAAGAACATATCAATTGCTTTTTTTTTCGGTTCACATTCTGTTTAATGGGCTTTTTTCTTTGTAGTTGAGATATAAATGGACATATCTTTATCAAAGACAAAGACTTCATGAGAAAAAAAGAAATTCACAATTTTTTTTTGAAGAACCTTGATTGATTTGAAATATGTGTGCAAGACGACTATTGTGTCAAAAATGAAGTTACTTAGGTACTCACTACTTACTATTGCAAGTCTAGCTTTAAATCAGAGTTCTTGTATACTCGCTGCAAAATATAATCTGATTTGTGCTCGAGGTTATTCTCATCTAAAATAGCAGTTTTTGTCTGTTTCGAATATGCCTAAGATTTTTTGGTATTAAAAATTTAAATTTTAGGGGCACTATTGCTTTACAAGTTAGAAACTATAAATATTTAATATGTCATAATGAAAAATTTTGAATGTTAAGAATGTATCTATTTTTTTATATCGTTTGCGAATTAAGCTCATAGATCAAGAAATGTGTGATTTAGGTAGGAGGTATTATGAATTATTCCGTTTCTCATCGTTTCTTTTACATTTATTTTAAACATTTTATTTATAAAATTAATTTTGTGCATTTTATTTTGTCTCTTATTGATTTCTATGTTTAATTTTTTTATGCACTTTTCAATGCATTTATAATCATATAAATATTCAAGAAATATAAATTTGTCATTGAGTGTATGTGAGAATTAGATTAAATAAATATTTTTATATTTTGGCTAGTGTTATTACTAAAAATATATTTATTAGGAAATTCAATATAAAAACAAGTGGAAAAACTGAAAACTAATTTTTAGTGAATTTGTAACGCGTACGTGCTTTAAAAATTTTAAAGATATAAATTTCCTTTTTAATTTATTTTTTCTCATGCTTTTTCAAAACATCAGTTGGTAGTTTCCTCCATCAATGTATGCAAATTTTTTAAGTTTTTGATGATTTCCAGAATACATTTCGATCAGTGTAAACTAATTACAATTAATTATAATAAAATCTATTTACCAAATTCACTTGCATGTCCGGAATTATCCATGCGAATATTATATTTGTCAAGTGTACAAATATCGCTCGTCGGAAATCAGTGGTAAAAGCGATATCTGAGGAATGTATAGTTCGAGTTGAAATAATATCCGGAAATTTTTTTTTTACTGCAGACATTAACCTTACACGAACTCTCACATTATTATTTTATTTTTATTTATCATTGAAATAAAATTGTTTATAATGGTTCTGAACTCTGAAAATCTTTATTATTTTCCAAGCTAATTTGTTGTAATGGATCTTGATGACCATTTCTCATCTCCTTTTTAAGCTTCGTTTCTTGTTTCCGCACTGAATTTTATACCTATGTATCTTAAATCATCTTATTGCAATAGTTTTGCCCATTCATGAGTAATACTTTTGATTACAGCATAGTTGAGAATTCAGCAGCCGATTTCGGATACTCAGGAATATATATATGCGCGTATGCAATTAACTGAATTCTTGTCTAATTTTTATCGCAAACAGGTTCAAAATTTGGAAATTTGATTTTAATATTAGGTCACAGCAATGTATATTTATTTTCCTTTAATTTTCCAAAGATAAAGCATCGTGTGTTTAAAAACTTTGTATTTTTAAATCCAAATTTAAATAACGAATGAATAGTTAATAAAATGATTTGAACCTAAGTTTGGGATTAGATACTTACCTTATGTTTAGTGCACAGTCCACAAAAATTTTTTCAGTAATATGATATATATGTTTCAAAAAATCTATTTTTTTGTTATTAAAAAGCAGTTAAATATGAATTTCGATGATTAATGACATTCATTATTCCTGTTAATTTAGTCACATGCAAACGTGTTCTAAACTTATATTTTTAACAATTACTTTAGAAAGTCGAAGTGCATATTGTGTTTGTCTTGGAAAAGCAATATGCAATTTAATACAGATATGCATTTTTTTCTTAAACGTAGAATAGCATAAGTTACACTTCTGCGGGTCAGAAATAATACTGAACTAAAGTTTGATAATCAATGAAAATATTTAAGATTCATGTAACTTTTTATGATATAAAATTGTGAAATATTGGATTTTTGATGTCTTAATAGATTATACTTTCTAAATTTTCTGAATTATTTAGAAATTTGTATATATATATATATTTATATATATATATATAAATATTTGGAATGATAGGTTGCTGTTATTATTAGCTGGAAAAATATTTTTCAGAATCATATGAATTTCTGTACTCAAATTTTTGAAAAAGGATAAACACTTTCATTTTCTTCATATATATATTTATGAATGAGCAGAACAATTTCTAATCACAGAATATTTCTCTACTTTCACATTAAATATTGATTTTGTCGCATAAGAAGTATTATCTTGGGGGTTAATAAGGGTAAAAGGTAAAAATTTAAATTATGATTTTCGTTTTTAATCACATGTTTTGCATACGGTTACTTATTTCGTAGCCCCGTTGTTTTTCGTTCGAGGTTTATGACTTTTCCAATTGATAAATATTTTTTGGTAAGCAGCATTTAGTGCAAAATTAAGCCGTTTCATAAATTTATATCTTGCGATGTCAATTTAAAAAGAGTTGCACTCTTTTGGAATCATTTATAGTTTATATTCATTGATTTTTGGTGAGTTTTCTCTTTAACTGAAATATGAAAAATATTTTTTCAGCTAACTTTACGCTGACGCAACAATTCTAAGTCTCATCTTTTTTTGTAATAGAATTTACCAAAAGTATTAACATGTGCAGTAGTAATCTTCAACAGAAACTAATCAAGCAGAGAAGAATAATTTCTTTTCAATAATTTCTCGGTCTCTCCTCACAAAAAATCGGATGCTATCCGCTTATAGCTAACTGACCACCTGGCTTCCGGAAGACGAGGCAAAATACATTTCAGATCCCCGGAAGCCAGCCGGTCGCGAGACAAGAATCGAAGATGCTCCTAAGGAATCTCGAAGCACCTTTTTTAGATGGAGGAGAACTCGAGCGGGCACCACATTGGCATCCTCCGAAGTTTTATGTGCATTGAGCCCAGGAAATAACTCGTCGGATCAGTTCCGACCAATCCAGAAACTCTTCGAACCACGCGAGCCGCGTGTTCGGCATGTATAACACCCATCGCCTTCCAAGTGGCTGCCAGAGCACTCCGCAACCCCGGTGGTTAGCCGAAGAACGGTCAGCGTCCCCGACTCGTCGACGAATCTATCGTCGTGGAGGGAAACGGAACTGGCTCCGGTACTTCCAAGAAGGCAACCAAGAACGCCATCGGGTTACGTTGTAGGATACACTTTTATCGATCGGGAGATGAAACTAATGGCTACCGTCCGATATGTTTGTTGAGCGAAATAAAAAAACCTTTCGAAAGACTAATTATCGCCCGCTTGATGGCACATCTGTCGGTAGTAGCAATGATCTCTCGGAGACGCAGTTCGGGTTTGCGAGGGACACTGTATGATCGATGCTGTGCGTGGAGTTCAGGAGCTCTCTCCGAGCGGTCTACGCTTCGAGCAAGGGTATGCGCTCGCGGTGTCTTTCGACATCGCTAAGCACCATGCCATGGCGAGCGATACAGAAGGGCTTGGTCGCCACCGGGTCCGCTGGTGTTTGCGGGCCATGATCACGGAATATCTCTGCGGATGATGAGTTCTGGTATTCGGACTCTTCCGGTTCCGTGCGGCGAACGATGGTCTGATGAGGCGTGCCTCAGGGTTCGGTCCTAGAACCGATCTTGTAGTGCGTTGCCTATGACGTCATCCCATCCATGCCACTCCCGCAGTATCAACTTGACGTGATTTGCGAATGGTCACGTGGGACTCTTTCGCGGCCTTATGCGAGTGCATCACGCGCACCAAGGAGGGGGTAGAGAGGGTCAGGGAGATATAGGGATTTCTATCCCTCTTCCTGAGGAGGGTGAAAAATGTCGCCCGGCGGAGGTTCGTGCTTCCGGATTAGTTCGGGCACGAAATGACCCTCAGGCTTGTGAAGGGATCGGACAATATGGACTCTTCCTCCAGGGGCGGAGATGAGGTTGCGCCGCCTCGGAAGCATACCGGGTAGGTCCCTTCCGGGATAATTCCGCGTGGCGAAGCCGGGCTCGGTATTTGTGAATGAGGATCCCGACATTATTACGGCCCCAATCATCCTATGGGGAGCCCGGGGATTTTCCTCAAAAAAAAAAGCGCACTTGAGTGGCTACTTGAAGGAAGCCCATCTGTGGATCTGATCTCCGCACCAATAGCAGAGTCCATTGCGATTGGTGGAAGAGGAGACTTCGCTGCTTCATGTAGTCCGTATCGAAGGAAACGAGGGTCTCAGGGTAGCTTGGAAGCAGATTTCGGCGACAGTCGAAACTCCCGAGAAAACCCCACAAGTAGCCTCCTTTGTGAGACTACTCGCACCGCTGCATCCTCAATAGTTTCACAAAGGCGGAACCCATTCACATACCTAAATAAGGGAAATGAATGTCCCCAATTCGATGTCATGAGCCGACGTCATCATCTCCGTCACCGACGAACGCAGACAAGGCCGGGTTTGGTTCACCGGTCTCGAACATCAGTAAGGGTGTACCAGGCTGAATCCTCAAGCTCGCCACAGTGATGACACAGCGGTGGATTCCCTCTGGATGCGATGCAGGTATACTCCATCCCCGTTGAGTGTCCATGCCCCGAGAGTACCTGCGACATCCGTTTAGGTGAGCACACCGTTACGACGCTCCACCGGCCGAATTTTCGCTGCCAGACTTTTAGGCGGACCGCAGAATCTGGCGACTCACTGCCACACGGGACGGGAAGTCGGACCCAACTTCGATCGCGCGCCTCCGATAGTAGATCTACTGGTGGAATCCCTGACAAGACCGCCGCCGCTACGCCCGAATGGTCCTATAGCCACTCACGATTCGAAGGCACAATCGTCTGTGCACGCTATCCATCAATCGCTTGGTGAGGCGCGATACTTACAGGGCTACATGCCGTCTGGGAACTTCGTATAGAAGCACGGAGAGGACCACCCAGCGTAAAGGCGATGCACCCTTTTTTTTTTCGAGGGGAAACCTCCGGGCACCCATGCGGTGATTGGGGCCGCATGGGTAGTGTCGGAGTCGAACCGA